>JAVTVY010017354.1:0-64057 GCA_036873755.1 Hanleya hanleyi | reverse complement strand
ACAAAGCACATTGGTCTCCATTAATAACGCCTCCTAATTACATGCGTGCTGCCATGCATCGAATCCTCCTTGTCGCGTCTATAGTTTTGCACTAGTTTTCGCATGCAGGAAGAATAATTGTGTCATAAATCGGGTTCAGTAATTAAGAAACGATTCGCAGCCATAAAATGTGTGCAGCCAAACACCGAGCTTTTATTGTATGAACGATAAACGACGAAAAAGCCTAATTGATAGTTAGGGAGATAATTTCAGATAAAACTGGGCCATTATTGTAAACGATTTATGCTGCATATATCTCACATGGTAAAGTAAAATTGCTTTGAAATTGAATAAAACAATCTAATAGAAAGCTTTGTAGCAACTACTGATGGCACAGTTGTCGTAATTGCGACAAGGAGAGAGAGAATTAAGCTATATAGCGACGATCAAAAAAATTCTAAGTATATTATTTTATCATTTAGGAACTGATCTTATAACACTATTTTCGTTATTTTGGGATAACACTATCTTAGATTAGCACAAATTCTAGTGCTGAAAAACGATCATCAGAGGGGTACTGTATGTTCGCTTTCAAGACTACCGGTCTGCTACCTCCAATTTTTGTGGGAGGCCCGTTGGCCGAGTGGTTTAGATCGCCGACATGCAGTGCTGGCGATTCGGTGCCTGACTCTGGGGTCGCTGGTTCGAATCGCGCACGGGACCCGACCAATTTTTCAGCACTAGAATTTGTGCTAATCTAAGATAGTGTTATCCCAAAATAACGAAAATAGTGTTAAAATTCTAAGTACTCAAGCCAATAACTTTGTAATCCAACACATTAAAACATACACACATTAAAACTTATGCAACAAACCGATTTCTCTCAAATAATCCAAGACGCAGTGGTCCAGCACCCGACTAAAAAGATCTTCCAAAGTAGTCGCTCGATAAGAAGAATCTCTTACAACAATTGTGTCATCAGCAGCTGTATTGTCGCCAGCTAATGTCGTAATTGCGTTATTAGCAGACGACACTGCAGGGAGAGTCGACGACTAATGGCGTAATTACGACAATTGTGTCATTGGTAGTTGCTATTATAATTTCTCATTGTCGTACTTGCGACATTAACGGTTAGCAGTGTACATCTCTAAACCTAGTCAGGGGACCAGTATTATCTCATGTGAATACCTGTACATAAGATATCTATGTTTCCATGCGGAGTCAGAAGGTCACAAGATATAGGCTGATGACCTAGACATTCGAATATGTAATGACACCTGACCCCGCCACCTGTGCGTTGACATATGATTTCGACTTTGACCTTTATCTTTACATTGACCTATTTTTGTTCGATTAAGGGGTTAAAATGTGTAATGTGCATATTTTCGTGAGATTTTTTATATTTCGCTGCGCACTGGTCCTGCCATCCTTCAGTTGGACAATAGCCTAGTTACACTGAACCGACACTTGACACACTGATCTAGAAATGTTTCTAGGAATGTTCGACCCTCGATTTCGAGATCATTTTAGAGGTCAAGGTCACCTTGGATTCGTGATCAGTGACATCGATAATGCTTTAGAAGGAAGTCAAATACTCGAACCTTTTGTTTCGACCCAAAATGTCACGTCAGGGAAATTGATGGAATTTTACTTCTCCGATTGACTTCAAACTTCGTCTTAGTCATGTAGGCTATACTTTGATTAGTGAATATATCAAAGATTTAGTCACACATCATGTGGGACATGCTTCATATGCTTCGCCTCTTATAAAAACTAGAATATTGAAGTTTTAGACATCTGCTGACTAGCTGATTGTTCATCCTTTGAATGCCTGACCGAACTGCCCATGTTGTTTTTATGAACAGTCACCATGAAAGAGTGACAGAGACTATTAATTTTTCAGAAACTCTCACAATCTCAGTAAAGCGCGATGGTCACATAAATACCATCTCGACCTGGAACTTTTTGGAAAACTCGTGCATCTCGAAATGGACGGGTCTGTCAATTGTCTGGCTAGTTATAAAAAAGGTGCCCGGTGTTTCATTATTTCAACCCCCAATATTGATGTTTTTCATCTCTGATAGATATCCCATATACTTTATTTCATACACTCAGCCGTCGTTAGCCGGACACGAGTAGTAGAAAGCCGTGACACCGGGTCGCATTGAGGGTGAGGGTGATGGCATCACACCCGGTGACGTCACGGGTGACGTCACGGATGACGTCACTTCCGGTGACTTCCTTTGTGGGGTTACTTCCGGGTCAAGGGTGATTTCCGGGTCAAAGGGCATTTCCAAAGTCAAATTTACATCCGGATCAAAGGTCACTTCCGGGTCAAAGGTCACTTCGGGTCACTTCCAATGACGTCATTTCTGGGGTCCAAGGTCATCTTTTTCTCCATGTTAAATTGGTTGAGTTATATGAACCATACATCCAGGGCTACGCTGTTTGAACTTGCATTCCGGAAGTGATGGGTATAAATACGGGAGTTAATGACAGTGTGCGACATTCATCGCGCGTCATTTGCACCACCATGTCACGAGTTCTACGAGTCGTCCTTTCCCTTACACCCGAGGTTGGGTTACACGTCTATGAGGATAAAGTCACCATTGTGAAATTGGAGCGATATGCAAGACCGCGATGTCTGCTGGTCGGGCCTGGAGTCCACATCGAATACGGTTACGCTACACCGAGACGACTGGACCAAATTTAAATTGGCGTTGAGCGGCAAACTTGACGGGAATCTCATCCACATGGGGAACGCCATCTACGTACACCGTGGACCGCTCTTCGCACGTGTGGGACGTTACGAAGACCCCACCGGAATCTTCACCCTAGACCCTGATCTGTGGATGACCTTTGAGAAAGTGGTACCTATTGTTGTTTACTGTTTACATCGGACGAGCGGTCAGCGGTGACGCGGCGGCAAAACCAATGCGCAAATTATTATCCGCGTCAAGGAGAGAGACTACCCGGTATTCACCTCCGTGAAGGATGTGACACTTGACACCCATTGTTCACCGTCAAAGCACGACCACGCCATAGATTATCCGGCTAGGCTCAGTCAACCCAGGATATATACACCAGATACAGAACCCAATGAACCCCTCCAGAAAGGAACATCGACCTCGTTATAAATAAACGATAGACCCTGGGTCAGTCATCACCATGAAGAGCTGGGAGAAGGTGTTGGACACGTTGTGTTGCAGTCTCGACAGTCGGGCTGCCTATAATGCATCGTCTTCCCTCTATCGAGCAGCTAAACTCCACGGCATTCGTCTATCTCGAGTTAGAGATTGGCTCAAGCAACAAGACATCTATACATGGCATCGAGCTGCTCGCCGCCATTTTCTACGGAACCGAGACTTCGTTTGCGGTATAGATGCTCAATGGCAAGCCACCGAACGACCGAAGAGGTTGTTCAAGATCGGGGACCCTGTACAGATCAGTAAACTCAAGGGTCGTCGATGATCTCATGGAGGAGACGGATGCTTGGGTCACCCAGATCTTTAACAAAGGCAGTCATCATCGGCGACTCAGCATCATCTACATTGTGCAGAATCTGTTCAGTGAAAACAAAGAACATCAATTTGAATGCCCACTATCTGGTTGTGTATAAAAACCCGTGGGACACCACCCGACTGCGGCAACTGGTGAGACAGATGTACCCCGGGCGCACTCAGTTTGCATTGGAAGCCATTAACAATGCGATAACCCCTCAAGATGTGTGTATATGTTTATCGACCTGAAAGTAAGGCACTCCCGACCACCTTCCACTACGGACCGGTATTTTTGCTGCATGGGGCGACCCACCACGCGTACGTACAAAAATAATGTAAACACACCCGCAGTGGAACCCCCAGCTGGGGTGTGTATGGGATGGAGGGGATAATAAAAATTTCAAACACACCATTCTTGTATCTGTAGTCAACTAATGAAAAGGGTAAGGTTAGTTGATCCAGCGTTAGTTGAGCAGGATGTCTGTTCGAGAACGGAAGCATGCTCCGACGCTCCGGGTACTGAAGACTGCCCAACACGACGTGGACCGGACTATTCTACGTGGGGCAGATCGTGGCCTCTTGTGTTGACTGTGTGAGATCGGACTTAATATCTTAGAAGGGAACGTGCTACTGACTCCGACTCAGAAGGCTATGTTGGTCAAGCATAAGACAGGTCTCCGTACCTTGGTCCTGAAGCGAGTCTCCCAAACATAGAAGAAAAAGATGCAGAAAGGATGGTTTCTCGGAGCCATCTTATCTCCTCCAGCTTGGGTGTGTTGTGATGCAGGGCATAATAAAATGTGTAGTACGCCATATTTTTGTTGGGTTTACATGGAGTCTGAGCATATTATCGCGATGAAAAGAGATTTTCTGACAGAACGTACTGTACATGGTGCTCGGTCAGCCTACAAGTTATATGGTCCAAACGACATCACCAGATGAGCGCACATGCTTGTCGTGACGTCAGTTCCGGTGTTGACGTCACTTACACCAATGGTCAAAAGCCAATGGTCAGGCCAGCCAGGCCCGACTTGCATATCGCTCCAATTTCACAATGGTGACTTTATCCTCATAGACGTGTAACCCAACCTCGGGTATATATATATCCATCAGAGCTTCTGAGCCATTTCACCAATGCGTTGAAGCGTTGATATAGGCGATGGCGGGCGTTACTGTGCTACGTCCATAAAAGCAACCTTATCCCAAAGACGTGCACAGTCGTTGTTCATCCGTCAACATGAGTTATACATGTCCTGAGTTCGAACGCACCTTCACCAGATACTACGATATGATGCGACACCGGAAGAATATACATGGGTATGACGACACCGACGCACAAGAAGCCAATGCAGAGGATGAGAGCATATCGCCTGATTCTGAGAGCCCACCGACTGATACCTCTACAGAGACTGCTGAGAGTGTATCTAGTAATACAGACATCTTGCTTGCTGATAGTCAGGCTACGTTCCAGGGAAGCCTAAGTGAGGACGAGTCCACCTATTGGCATCGTATTGTGACAGCAGATAGTAAATACCCACGTTGCGGCGATCGAAGACGCCGGTCAGGATGACTTGCAACAGACGTACATCCAAATGCGCCCTACATCAGGAAAACAGCCATGGCGAACTGTGAAAAGTATAGCCTGCTGCCGCTTGAATGAGAAGTGACCCCACGCATAGGTCCATCATGAAGATCAAGCATCACCTGGAAGAGGATATGGGACTACCACCCATCGAGGCCCTGCAAATTGCGATCAAAGTGCAAAAACATCTGTTCCAGGTCATGTTCCCGTTAGAGTATCCCGAACTGCCCGTCGACGATTAGGGGTACGTCTAGCGGACAAAGGAGAACATGGCCGAAGACTGACGCAACACGAAACGGCTTCTGATCGGACAAGAACAACCGAGTATACGCCTGTTACACGGACAAAAGCATACTTGAATTGTAAAAATACCCAACACGACTCTCGCAGATTTGGTATGATATAAATTGGGGAGAATGAACTGCATGAAATCTTGTGAACTCGTGACTGCATCACACTGCTCCCTGACTTCGCCAGCGCAGATTTCCACCACTCCACACAAGTCTGACTCGCACTCACGAGCACTTCAAACTGACACCTCACACAGTCCCTTTGGACCACAGATGGTCCATCTCTACCCTCAAAACGCCCACCCAAACGTCTTTTTTCTACTACTCCCCGACAGCAATGTCACAGAATGACGGTACTTCAACTACACACCACACCAGTGGGACTCTACTCCACGAGTGCTTCAATATGACACCTCACGCGACCAAAGGTGGCCCATCTTTACCCCAAAACGTCCATCCAAACGCCATTTTTCTGAACACTGCCCGGCGGCGCATGCGCAAATCGACACTCGAAGACACGCCATCCCCGACGTCATCCCGGGAAGCGCCTTTTGGCCCGGTAGTCATGTGACGTTCGTTCTCATCCTCACCAACAACCCCCACTGGTAAGAGATTTCCACTTTATATACTACTGTCATACACTCTGAACTTGTTGGTCCATCCCTCATGTAAGCAATCACGAGAAAGGATGGGTGGGTGGGGGTGGTAGCTGGGTTTTCAGCATCAAATTAACAAATCCTAATTCCGCATATTATATGTAAGAGTAATTCAATTCACAGATCAAGTTTTTGACACAGCCAGAGGGCGCCAGTGACAGTTGCAGATGGATGGATGGTTGGTTTATCACACCAGCCTATCTCATATGATGGTCATATGACGGCAATCCTCACCATTGTACTAAATTCATCAACCATACATCCCTCCCTATATGTTTTATCTGTAAAATGTTTATCCTTTTTTCTGGGCGGATGCTTGCCACTGTTGTTGTTGTTGTCCTATAGTCTATACACATGTACATGCATGTAATGCGTGCAAGTTAGGCCTACCCTGTTGAAATGACACCACCTGAGTTATTGGGGGCGTGAAGTGATATTGATATGTATTGTTATAATGGAATGTAAATCTTCATTTCAACATAAACATGACTGGTATCGCAGTCTGCCATGTTCACCGCAGCCCTTTGAGTTGTCTCCCTTTGGTATTATTATTACCTTTGATTTCTAACAATTTGACAGATAATCCTGATATATAGTGTTATTTCGCTGGGCACCCCTATTCCTAGTTTGACAGTTTGACACTTTGACACCTTGACCGTATGCACTGATTTTTACTTTCATACTCTTCAAGTTGTCTCCCTTAGTCTTGCTTATAAACCTTCGCAGTTGACACATTGGCCCTTTCCTTTCCTAGCTTGACAGATCAGATAATTTGAGTTGTGTCCCCTTGGTCTTCTAAATTAAACCTTTGACAGTTTGACAGATACCATACAATACTTTATTTCCATGTATGAATCATACAGAAATTTAAAAAAAAATGTAAAAGAAGTTGTCTCCTCTTGGTCTTATTTATAAAACTCTGATAATCTGACGGATGACTACAAGCTCCCCTTTTCCTGGTTCGGTAGTTCGACAGTTTGACACTTTGGCCTTCTCCTTTTTCTAGTTCGACAGATTAGACAGTTTGACACTTTGGCCCATTCCTTCTCTAGTTCGACAGATTAAACAGTTCGACACTTTGGCCCATTCCTTCTCTAGTTCGACAGATTAGACAGTTTGACACTTTGGCCCATTCCTTCTCTAGTTTGACAGGTTAGACAGTTTGACCCTTTGGCCCGCTCCCTTTTCTAGTTCGACAGATTAGACAGTTTGACACTTTGGCCCATTCCTTCTCTAGTTCGACAGATTACACAGTTTGACACTTTGGCCCGCTCCTTTTTCTAGTTCGACAGATTAGACAGTTTGACACTTTGGCCCTTTCCTTCTCTAGTTCGACATATTAGACAGTTTGACACTTTCACCGGATCCATTTCAGTTGTGTCTCCATTGGTCTTCTTTATAAACCTTCGACAATATGACAGATACAACTTGACTGTAGACGCTCCCATTTCCTGATTTGACTGTTCGACAGTTCGACAATTTGGCTCTCTATATTTTAGCTTGACAGTTTGACACTTTCACAACATCCTTTCGAGTTCTCCTCTTGGCCCTTTTCAACATTTTCAACAATTTCACGGGCGGGTCTCCACTGCAGGTTTCACTTATCCTGGTTCGACGTTCGACAGTTTGACACTTTGGCCCTCTCCTTTTCTAGCTCGACAGATTCGACAGCTCAGCAGTTTCACTGCATCCATTGTGTTGTCTCCCCTTGGTATTCTTTATAAACCTTCTACAATTCGACAAATTGCAGACTCCCCCTTTTTGTGGTTCGACAGTTTGAGATGTTGGGTCTTTTTCTAGCTCAACAGATTCGAAACTAACTTTGACACTTTACCGTGTCCGTTTGTGTTTTCTGCCCTCTTATGGCCCCCTCTTAGAATCCTTCAACACATTAACCCGACAATTCCAGGTTCAACAGTTTGACACTTTGGCTCTCTATTGTGTAGCTCTACATTTTGACACTTTCACAACATCCTTTTGAGTTGTCTCCTCTTGGCCTTCTTTACTATGAATCTTCAACAAGTCCACACTAGGTCTCGAATGCAGGTCCCCCTTTCCCTGGCTCGACAGTTACACTTTAGCCCTCTCCCTTTCTAGCTCGACAGAATTGACAGTTTAGCATGCACCGCATCGATTTGTCTTGCCTCTCCTTGGTCTTCTTTAAAAAATTTCCACAATTTGATCATTGCAGACTCACTTTTTCCTGGTTCGTTTTCTACTTCGACAGATTCGACAGTTGACACTTTCCTGCGTCCCTTTGACTTGTCTGCCCTCTTGTGGTCCTCTCTTACAAATCTCGAACACTTTAACTATATAATTGTCTTCAGGCGCCCTTTTCCTACCTGATTCGATAAGGATTGCTGCGACAGTTTGAAACTGTTTTTCCTGGGCGACAGTTTGCAGCGACACACTGACAAGGTATATTCTGTCAGACGACAGATTGCCGCGACACTTTGAAACTGTTTTCCCGGGACAGTTTGCAGTGACACTTTGACAAAGTATATTCTGTCTGACGGCAGGTTTCTCTGACAGTTCGAAACTATATTCTGTCGGATGACAGATTGCTGTGACAGTTTGTAACTGTTTTCCTCAGCGACAGTTTGCAGCGACACTTTGACAAGGTATATACAGCGTCAATGCGGTGTTAGGAAGGAATGTATGTGGGGTCGAGTTTCAGAGGCTCGTTAGAGAAGAATGTATGTCAGGTCGAATGTCAGGGTAGTGTTGGAGAGGATTGCATGTGAAATCAAGCGTCAAAGCGGCATTGGCACTTACATAACTATCAGGTTCATGTTCATTCAGCTATCGAAATCAATTTCTTCATCAAACTGTACTTGTAGTCTACTTTGACAGTGCTGATAGGCAGGATCTGTCGAAGCAGAGTAGCTGGAGGAATGCACATCAAGAGTGTTGTGTTAGGGAGGAATGTATGTGAAGTCGAGTGTCAAAGCGGAGTGCCAAAGCATTTGGAGAGAATGTACGTGAGCAAGACTGCCCAAGCGGTGTTGGGGAAGAGTGTATGTGAAGTCGAGTGTCAAAGCGGAGTTAGGGAGGAATGTATGTGAGGTCAAGTATCAGAGCGGTGTTAGGAAGGAATGTATGTGAAGTCAAGTGTCAAAGCGTTGTTAGGGAGGAATGTACGTGAAGTGTCAAAGCAGTATTTGGGAGGAATGTACATGAAGTCGAGTGTCCAAGCGGAATTGGGACTTAGGGTTAGCTATGTTTTACAAATGTCAGGTCCAGGTTCATTTCAGCTATCAAAATGATATAAAGCAGTGTTAGGAAGAAATGTATGTGAAGTAGAGTGTTGAGGCATTTTCAGGGAATGTATTTGAAGGCGTGTGTCCAAGCGGTCTTAGGGAAGAATGTATATGAAGTCGAGTGTCAAAGCGGAGTTAGGGAGGAACGTCCTAGAAGTCGACTGTCCAAGCGGTGTTAAGGAAGAATGTATGTAAAGTCGAGTGTCAAAGTGCAGCTAGGGAGAAATGTATGTGAGATCGAGTGTCAGAGTGGTGTTAGGGAGGAATGTATGTGAAGTAGAGTGTCAAAGCGAAGGGTTAAAGCGTCCAAGCAGTGTTAGGGAAGAATTTATGTGAAATTGCGTGTCAAAGCGAAGTTAGGGAGGAATGTATGTGAGGTCGCGTGTCAGACCGGTGTTAGGCAGGAATGTATGCGAATTCGAGTGTGAAAGCGTTGTTAGGGTGGAATGTAATTGAAGTGTCAAAGCAGTATTAGAGAGGAATGTATGTGAACTTCAAGTGTCCAAGTGGAATTCCTACTTATGGTTAGGTATTTTTTAGAACTATCAGCTTCACCTTCATTTCAGCTATCAAAATCAAGTAATTTCTCCACCAAAGTGTACTTGTATTCTGGTTACAGTGCGGTGTTAGGGAGGAATGTATGCCAAGTCGAGTGTCAAAGCGGAATAGGACTTAGGGTTAGGTATGTTTCACAACTATCAGGTTCAGGTTCATTCCAGCTATCCAAATCATATAAAGCAGTGTTAGGCAAAAATGTATGTAAAGTCAAGTGTCCAAGCGGAATTGGGACTTAGGGTTAGCTATGTTTTACAAATGTCAGGTCCAGGTTCATTTCAGCTATCAAAATGATATAAAGCAGTGTTAGGAAGAAATGTATGTGAAGTAGAGTGTTGAGGCATTTTCAGGGAATGTATTTGAAGGCGTGTGTCCAAGCGGTCTTAGGGAAGAATGTATATGAAGTCGAGTGTCAAAGCGAAGTTAGGGAGGAACGTCCTAGAAGTCGACTGTCCAAGCGGTGTTAAGGAAGAATGTATGTAAAGTCGAGTGTCAAAGTGCAGTTAGGGAGAAATGTATGTGAGATCGAGTGTCAGAGTGGTGTTAGGGAGGAATGTATGTGAAGTAGAGTGTCAAAGCGAAGGGTTAAAGCGTCCAAGCAGTGTTAGGGAAGAATTTATGTGAAATTGCGTGTCAAAGCGAAGTTAGGGAGGAATGTATGTGAGGTCGCGTGTCAGACCGGTGTTAGGCAGGAATGTATGCGAATTCGAGTGTGAAAGCGTTGTTAGGGTGGAATGTAATTGAAGTGTCAAAGCAGTATTAGAGAGGAATGTATGTGAACTTCAAGTGTCCAAGTGGAATTCCTACTTAGGGTTAGGTATTTTTTAGAACTATCAGCTTCACCTTCATTTCAGCTATCAAAATCAAGTAATTTCTCCACCAAAGTGTACTTGTATTCTGGTTACAGTGCGGTGTTAGGGAGGAATGTATGCCAAGTCGAGTGTCAAAGCGGAATAGGACTTAGGGTTAAGTATGTTTCACCTGTTTCACAGGTTCATTCCAGCTATCCAAATCATATAAAGCAGTGTTAGGCAAAAATGTATGTAAAGTCGAGAGACGAAGCATTTCAGGGAATGTACATGAAGCCGAGTGTCCAAGCGGTGTTAGGGAAGAATGTATGTGAAGTCGAGTGTCAAAGCGGAGTTGGGGAAGAATTTTCTTGAGGTCGACTGTCCAAGTGGTGTTAGGGAAGAATGCATGTGAAGTCGATTGTCAAAGCACAGGGAGGAATGTACTTGAAGTCGACTGTCCAAGCGGTGTTGGCGCAGAATGTATGTGAAGTCCAGTGTGAAAGCAGAGTTAGGGAGGAATGTATGTGTGGTCGAGTGTCAGAGTGGTATTAGAGAGGAATGTATGTGAAGTGGAGTGTCAAAGCGTTTTGAGGGAATGTACTTCAATTCGACTGTCCAAGTGGTGTTAGGGAATAATATATAATATATGTGAAGTTGATTGTCAAAGCGGAGTTAGGGAGGAATTTACTTGAAGTCAACTGTCCAAGCGGTGTTAGGGAAGAATGTATGTAAAGTCGAGTGTCAAAGTGGAGTTTGGGAGGAATGTATGTGAGGTCGAGTGTCAGAGCGGTGTTAGGGAGGAATGTATGTGAAGTCGAGTGTCAAACCAGAATGTCAAAGCATTTTCAGGGAATGTACGTGAAGTCGACTGTACAAGCGGTGCTAGGAAATAATGTATGTGAACTCGAATGTCAAAGCGGAGTTCGGGAGGAATGTACTTGAAGTCGACTGTCCAAGCGGTGTTAGGGAAGAATGTATGTGAAGTCTAGCGTCAAAGCGGAGTTAGGGAAGAATGTATATGAGGTCGAGCGTCAGACTGGTGTTAGGCAGGAATGTATGTGAATTCGAGTGTCAAAGTGTTGTTAGGGATGAATGTATGTGAAGTCGAGTGTCAAAGTGCTGTAAGGGAGGAATGTACATTGAAGTCAAGTGTCCAAGTGGAATTGGAACTTGGGGTTAGGTATGTTTTAGAACTATCGGGTTCGGGTTCATTTCAGCTATCAAATCAAATAATTTCTCAACCAAAGCGTGCTTGTAGTCTACTTACAGAGCGGTGTTAGGGAGCGGTGTATACATTGAAGTCGAGTGTCCAAGTGAAATTGGAACTTAGGGTTAGGTATGTTTAAGAACTATCAGGTTCAGGTTCATTTCAGCTATCAAAATCATATAAAGCAGTGTTAGGGAGAGATGTATGTGAAGTCGACAGACACAGCGTTTTCAGGGAAAGTACATGAAGTCGAGTGTCCAAGCGATGTTGGGAAGAATGTATGTGAAGTCGAGTGTCAAAGCGCAGGTAAAGAGGAATCTTCTTGATGTCAACTGTCCAAGCGGTGTTAGGGAAGAATGTATGTGAAGTCGAGTGTCAAAGCGGGATTAGGGAGGAATGTACTTGTAGTCGCCTGTCCAAGCGGTGCTAGGGAAGAATGTATGTGAACTAGAGTGTCAAAGGGGAGTTAGGGAGAAATGTACTTGAAGTCGAGTGTTCAAGCGGAATTGGGACTTAGGGTTAGGAATGTTTTACAACTATCAGGTTCAGGTTCTTTTCAGCTGATGTAATGACATGTAGTTCACATTTCAAAATAGTTTTGCCACGACAGTTCTTCAGTCAAGAGAAGCGATGCTGATATCATTACAAATGTTATTCCATAATGGAACTGTATCCTAATTTGGTGGTATCTTAAAATAATCTATTTGACAGTGTAGATGCCAGATCTGACTTCGCAAAATGAGCAATTATATGTGACCCAGAAATAGGAACATAGCGTGACCATCTCGAACTGAAATATGTCAAAACTGTAAAAGACTACATGGATGTTGAGTTTTACATGACCTGTATTTATAACTCTACTCTATTTTTATACCAAAAATGTCATCATCCCTCGTTCCTTTTATCTGAACGCATAGGAGTTCGGTAAACTTAAAGACTTGATAGTATTGTTTCAGAGACATTTAAACAGCCTAATTCGTACAATCAGGAATAAAGAGAGGTTGAAATCTTTATGTAAGGACATACGTAGCCAAATAAAAGTGGCTATTAGAAATTTTTATTCTGATTTTTGATGTTTTAATGTCAGCGGGCCCGTGAAACACAAAATAAAATTGGTCTGGCCTAAATTTACTTTTGTGAATATGTCCTATGTCTAGCATCCAGATTGTGAATGAAAACCTGTGCAAATCATGCACATCACTTTTTGTCTTATTGTTCAAGTAACATGTATGCAGCTCATGCAAAATATACACACAATGTGACATCTGACACTGTCAGGTTTTCTCGCACAAGAAAATCATATTACTTCTTGGTTCAACACAACTATAGTATTTCTTGGTTGAACAAACCATAATAGTATATCTTTGCTGAAGTCAATGCCTACGGCAATACACTGTCCATCATAGTACTTCTTGGTTGAACAAAACCATCACGGTACTTCTTGCTTGTACAAAAACGTCACGGCACTTCTTGTTTGAAAATAAATGCGACATGTACTAATATCTTATACATGTATTATATTACATGGTACATGAGCCATCATAGAACGTCTTAGCAGAACAATACAATTATAATACTTCTGTGGTTTAACAAAACCAGAATAGTTTTTCCTAAGGGCAATGCGATCAGACGATGAGATACGGCAATAGCCTATACAGACGAAACATGAACGAGAATGACTCACGGGTCACCCTTGGAGGGACTGCTTAATAGCCCAGGGGTCCTGTTCACAAATTGTAAACAGACTGAATTTTGAAAACTCTTCAAACAGTTAATCATCTTTCTAAAACAATACAGCAGGTGTCCAATGAATGTCCAAACAATGTTTTAGGACGCTTCCTCCCATCTATGACATGTGAGGTGCACCTTTGCCAAAGTAGGCATGACGGAAGCGTTTTTGGATTGATGGGGCTACTATCCTAGGACTTCGGGTGAGGGTCCAAGGGAGGGCTATTGAGCCAATGCAGCTCTGCTGTCCTAGACGGCCGTAGATGCCGCATATAAAATCATAACTCTATTATCAATTGCATCTTATCTGTGAAATTGTTGAACATTTATATGGATGACCAAGAGAAGACAACTCATAAGGACACGGTGAAAGTGTCAAACAGCCGAATCTGTCGAGCTTTAAAAGAGAGAGCCAAAGTGTCAAACTGTCGAACCGTCCAACCAAGAAAAGCGGAACCTGCAGTCGATTCCTATCTGTGAAATTGTTCAAGATTCATATAGAAGGCCAAGAGGAGACAACTAAAAAGATGTTTACAAAGTGGCAAACTCTCAAACTGGCGAACCGTCGAACAAGGAAAAGAGGAACCTGCAGTCTACTCCTAGCTGTGAAATTGTTGAACATTATAAGGATGGCCAAGAGAAGATAACTCATAAGGACACGGTGAAAGTGTTAAACAGTCGAATCTGTCAAGCTTCAAAAGAGAGAGCCAAAGTGTCAAACTGTCGAACCGTCCAACCAAGCGAAACCTGCAGTCGAGTCCTATCTGTGAAATAGTTCAAGATTCATATAGAAGATCAGGAGGAGACAACTGAAAAAGACGGATGTTTAGAAAGTGACGAACTCTCAAACTGTCGAACCGTCGAACCAGGAAAAGGGGAACCTGCTGTCTAGTCGTAGCTGTGAAATTGTTGAACATTCATAAGGATGGCCAAGAGAAGACAACTCACAAGGACATTATGAAAGTGTCAAACAGTCGAATTTGTTGTGCTAGAAAAGGAGAGCGCCAAAGTGTCAAACTGTCGAACCGTCGAAACTAGGAAAAGGAGAAACTGCAGTCGAGTCCTATCTGTCATGTCTGTGAAATTGTTGAAGATTCATATATAAAAGACCAGGAGGAGACAACTCAAAAAGATGTTTAGAAAGTGGCAAACGCTCAAACTGTCGAACTGTCGAACCAGGAAAAGAAGAACCTGCAGTTTAGTCCTAGCTGTGAAATGGGGATCGCCAGCCACACTCAGGCAGCACTAGTACTTTGACAGGTAAAGAAAACGTTACGTCATAAAACGACGCTCAAAACGTTTTTACATTATCACGTTGCCTTTGTGATTTTCAGAAAAGTGACATGGGCATGCGCCAATTACCCCTTGGTACACATAGCCACCTGGCGTCAGTTCCGACTGGCGAACCCCATTGTTGAACATTTATAAGGATGGCCAAGAGAAGACAACTCATAAGGACATGGTGAAAGTGTCAAACTGTCGAACCGTCGAACCAGTAAAAGCAAATGTATCTGACTCTGAACCACAAATATCGGGGCTCAAATTGTCGAAGGTTTATGAGTAAGAACATGGGGAGACAACTCAAATGGATGCCGTGAAAGTGTCAAACTGTCGAATCTGTCGAGCTAGAAAAGAAGATGGCGTAAGTGTCAAACTGTCGAACTGTCGAGCAAGGAATAGAGGAACCTGCAGTCATCTGTCAAATTGTCGAAGGTTTATTGACCAAGGGGCGAACTGAAATGGATGTGCTGAAAGTGTCAAACCAGAAAAAAGGGAGCCTGCAGTTGTATCTGTCAAATTGTTGAAGTCTTATAAAGAAGACCAAGGGGAGGCATTTCAAATGTCTAATTCTTGATCTAGAAAAGGAGAGGGCCAAAGGAGGAGGTCAAACTGTCAAACCGTCCAACCAGGAAAAAGCGAATCTGCAGTCAATTTCTATCTCTCAAATTGTCGAGGATTTATAAGACCAAGGGGAGACAATTCAAAGAAACGCGGTTAAAGTATCAAACTGTCGAATCTATCGAGCTGGGAAAAGAGTCAAAGTGTCAAACTGTCGAACCGTCTAACCAGGGAAACGGCCCCTATATATACATACATACATACATACATGGTTATAATGAAGACCAAGGGAAGACAACTCAAATTCATACGATCAAACTGTGTCCTTTTTCGTGATTGCTTACATGAAAGAATGACCAACTTTTTTGAATGAGTACAGTATTTAATCATCTTTCTTTTTTATCCCAGACAAACGGTTAAAATCTGATTAAAAATATTTTAATTAAAGTCGATACACAATTTACTAGATTTGCTTTAAGTAAACTCAAGTCGCATTAAACTAGCAAATGTAGTAGTAATCTAGTAATGTCAGTTCCTCGTTGTTTCAGGAGCCCGGCCTTGGTGCGTCCCCTCTTCATGGCAAAATAGATACAAACTTGTCGACAAGGTGAATTGGATGTTTTATTTATCGAGAATGTAAACTCATTTGAGATAGGCAAGTCTTTTCTCCCACAAAATACTGATCTCTTCAGTCATAAATTACTACCCCAATTCACATAAATTTCGGACGAGTTCTTGACAGATTTGTCAAAGCTGGGAGATTTTTCCGGGCTATTTTTTATGCATTTTTACTCAAATTCAAGGCGGCAGCTTAACAGGTTGAAACCGACAACCGTCCACAAAAGGACGATAGAACGCCTTTGTTACCCGTTCCATCATGGCGTGGAGTTTATGCGAGCGATTTAAGATTCGCCGAGTTTTAATTTAAAGCCGTCAAATTAGTCAGCTTCGGGCTTGTAAAACGATACGCCTTCACAAACCCGAATCCCCGTCGCCGCGGTTTCTCTATTTTCAAGGCAATTTTTATTTATTTCGCTCCAGTAAGCAAAAGAATAAAAAAGCCTGTTTACAAAAGCGAGCCCAGAACTTCACTACAATTGGATTTTGCTGATAAAAGCAAATTCCGCAAGTGTGTTGTACGTTTGTTATGAAACATCGAATGAAGTGTAATCACTAAAGGAGAAAAAAACATAATCCAGTTAAAATTAAAATAAAATAATTAAAATAAAATAGTTTAAAAAATCCAATTTGGTTTAAATATGATCTGTCTGACAATTTATAAAAAACTTGGTAACTTATGACAATAATAATACGGGAGTACTAAGGAGCTCGCAAACTATTGTTTTATTAATCGCATATTCTAATTAAACAAAGAATTAAACACTATCGGTCAATCTTAATAAATTAATATCCTATCAATGCTCCCCAATCGTATATGTCGCTATATATATATATATACATATCCAAATGGGGAAGCAGATAGGATTTAATTTTAATTGGATTGCACTATCGGTATATATCGGGTTATACCCTAATATAGGTATAAGCATATATATACCATATATACGCGTAGACGTGTCTGTGTGACACGTGCGGGCTCATCTGTTACATGGTAAAGCGTATATATTTATTTGCTGAGCGGATATATACGTATAGGGTTGTTATAAGTGTGAAGTCATCCACCACATGGGTACACATATATAGTGTTACCTGTATGGCGGATATACGTTTAGGATCGTCTGTTTGGCGGCAAAAAGACTATAGTGTTATCGGACAGCAGATATACGTGTATGGATTCTTTTTACTGGATCATACGTGTAGAGTTATCTGCTTAGTGAATATATGTGTAGATTTATCTGCTTAGTTGATATACGTGTAGATTTGTCTGCTTAGTGGATATACGTGTATATTTATCTGCTTAGTGGATATACGTGTAGGATGATCTACACGGCGGATAGGGGTAAATGTTTTGCGGATATACGTATGGAGTTTTATCGGATATACGTGTAGGTTTATCTGTGCTGTGGATAGACGTGTTCTGTTATGCGAATATACTCGTAGGTTTATCTGTTTGGTGTAATATCATATACTAAACTAATAGAATAGAATAGACTAATAGAATAAACTAATCGACGTACATATCAAGCACGTTATGCCAATATTCGCGTATGGTTATCTGTTTGGTGTATATCATATTTGTGTAGAATTATCTGTTTGGCGTACATCATATACGTGTAGAATAAACTAATCGACGTACATATCAAGCACGTTTATCGTTATCCACGTCAAGCCTGTGTTTACTTGTAACGTGTACATATGGCATGTACTTGTATAGCGTGTACGTGTCGTGTACGTGTAGCGTGTATTTCAGGTGTGTACATGTAGGGTTCGTACTTGTAGCGTGTTCAGCGCATATACGTGTAAGCGTATCTGTGTTGCGGATAGACGTTTTCTGTTACGCTAATATACGAGTAGAATTATCTGTTAGACATATATGATATAAATATAGAATTATCTGCTTGGCGTAAATCATATATGAGTAGAATAATATAATCGAGGTGCATATCAAGCTTGTTTATGGTTATCCACGTGAAACATGCGTGTGCCTGTAACGTATACTGGTAGCGTGTAACTGTGGCGTGCAATGGTGGGTGTACTTGTAGCGTGTATTTTTATAGCGTGTACTTGCAGCGTGTACTGGTAGTGTGTACTTGTAACGTGTACTGTATAGCGTGTAACTGAGGCGTGTACTTGTAACGTATACCTGTAGCGTGTACTTTTATAGCGTGTACTTGTATAGCGATTGCGCTTAATTGTAGCGTGTACTTTTAGCGGGCAACTGTAGCGTGTACTTGTATAGCGTGTACTTGTAGCGTGTACTTGCAGTGTGTACATGTATCGTGTATTTGAATAGCGCGTACCTGTAACGTAAACTTGAAGCCGGTACTTGTAGCGTGTACTTGTAGCGTGTAATTACGGTGTGTACTTGTAGCGTGTGCTTGTGTAGTGTGTACTTGTATAGCGTCTGCTTGTATAACGTGTACTTTTATAGCGTGTGCTTGTATAACGTGTACTTGTATAGCGTGTGCTTGTATAACGTGTACTTGTATAGCGTGTACTTGAATAACGTTTACCTGTAGAGTGTACATACGGTGTGTACTTGTAGCGTGTGCTTGTATAACATGTACTTGTATAACGTGTACTTGTAGCGTGTACTTGTATAGCGTGTACTTGTATAGTGTGTACTTGTATAACGTGTACTTGTATAGCGTGTACTTGCGGCGTGTGCTCCTAGCGTGTACTTGTATAGCCTCAATCTAGGTAAACCAAGATGGTAAATCAGGGTGTTATTATATCTGAGTTTACTGAGATTGGCATAGCCTGTACTTGTGCTGACTTGTTATATCTGCTTGAAAAATTGGAGAACATGTGAGTTTGGGGATTAATCCATAGAAGCTGATTGTATAAACATATTTTAGAAATAAAGCTTGCCTCAAACAGTTTTCAGATGGTTAAACCGCGACAGTTTATCATCGACTTTAGTTGTCGCCTAAAATATAATGATCCAGATTTTGTTTTCCAACTTAGGAACTTTTTAAAACAGTTCATTTTCACTCCGATATATTGCAAAAAAGAGTCATTTTGAAGTTAAATAAGCATGCAATTAATTCGAGGCGATTTTGCATGACAGGTGTGCTGTTGAGTTTAATTACGGTCTGTTAGAAAGGAGGTATTAACCGTCTAAATATGCTCGACTGAGCAGGTTAGTTTCCGTTTGAACGCAAAATGTTTTTCAGACATTATACATGAAATCGATTACTGTGTCAATTAAAGGGTGCGAAATCGAAACCTCTAGTGGCGACAGTTTTGTTTAAAAAATACATTATCATCGCGGAACACCGTGGACTTCTTTATGAATGGTTTCTATTTTTTTTCGGGCCGTCCGTCTTTTCGCTAAATACATCCCCATTAACAAAGGCAAGATTTAATCCAGAAGAGCCGATATAATAGCCTGTCGATTCATCGTAAACCAAATAGACCAATCTATCTGATCGCTTGAGTGACTTGAACATTGCTTGTTTATGTTGTCCATCTCAGGAAACCCAGCAGGAATGTATACACTCGAGTGCTGCATACCGTTAATAATGAAACACGTCAATGACAGAAAAAAAAATGTCATTTGTGGTGTCGATCTGATAAAGTCATCCAACCGCGTCGACCCTGCAAAACAATTTTGGACATTAAAGCAAAATCTAGCACAGATCTTCGTGATCGTTTTTCTGTCAATTCGTTCAATATGGAGTATATCAGAGAAACGAAAGCTAAAAAACTGTTACTTATGTCAAAAAAAAGTACCGTGATTATGTGAGGAATGCCGTGAACGTATACCTTCCCGTTGAGCATACCAAGAAAAGTTAGTTGAAGTTTACTGCTCCGTTTAAAATCGTCTTGAGCGAAATGATCGTGGCATTTTAAGTATCGCGTCGAGATTCAGGAGCTAGGAGCAACTGAAGGTATATTCTTATACTCCGATCATTTCCGATAACTCTGTTTCTGTCCAATTATTTTTAGAATGACACTTTCTTTGTAAAGGACAAATGCTTGTGCTGTATATATATATATGGGCCAGTCCCATGCGGGAGTCCAACCCGTACCCCCCTCTCCGAATCTGGTACCAAATCGTCAGCAGTCAATGCAAGCGCTCTTAAACAATCGATCACCCACGAAAGCCGAGATGGGACTTCCGATTTCTGGCTTGTGACACTCACCTCAGCTTCCAGAAAAAGAGGAAGTGCGGAGATCGGAATCTATAGATTGCGTACATTTACTACCCGTCGGATAGACTGAATAATGGCACAGCTCCTGAAGCCGATGTTCTATATATATATATTTACTAATACAATTTGTCAAGTGCGTAACATTTATATCCAATTATTTTTAGGATGACACGTTCTTGGTAAAGCACAAATACTCATGCTGGATGGGCCAGTCCCGTGCGGGACTCTAACCCGTGCCTTCAGAGCCAAATCACCAGCAGTAATCAGCGCTAGAAAATGTAAATGTACGTAATCTAGACTCCGATCTCCGAACTTCGTCATCTTGAGGAAGCTGGGGTGGCCGAGTGGTTTAAAGTGCTTGCATGTACTGCTGGCGATTTGGTGCAAAACTCTGAGGGCATGTCCCATGCATCCAGCATAAGTAATTTCACCAAGAGGTGTCATTCTAAAATTAATTGAATGCAAATGTTACCCACTTCCTAAATGCGTATAGTATATATAGATAATTCTTTTGTATAAGCAATAATAGTTGAATAATAAACAACAACCTAATAAGGATCGTCTAAAGATAATTTTACAAAAGTATCTGTATTTTTTATCCGAAAATCTCCAACATGCACTTCTGTGATATCAAGCAGTTTATTGGATTTGTGTTTCATTTCAGCGCTTCTCACCCTATACGATAAAATCCTCCAATAACAGTTAGTGAAGAAAGGTTCAAAGGTTTGCCCCTGGCAAAGGACACCTATATAACCCGGACGTCATTGGGGAATCCATTTAACGCGAGCACAAGCAAAGAACCCCAGCGGAGCCCTATTTTCCTTCGGACCAGGGTATATGTTCTTAGAATGGTTATTATCGCCGCACTTAATGCTAGGTGAAATTAGCGAAGAAGTAAAATGACTTTATACATTATCTAGTAATGACGGGAACGAAATGGCCAGTTTTCTGAGGAGAAAGGTTTTCTAAGCGACGTATACACGATACCGAGTTATTTAGCTCCGGGAACTCACAGCATGCAGAATTATATGCCGTCGACCATAAAATTGACGCGAGTAAAAATATCGCATGTTTTTCCACAATCAAAGTTCTATAACTCGACGGGTAGGGGATGTGGGTTTCAGAAGACACGTGGCTTTTACTAGAATATTACGTATTTTATTACTCGTAATATTTGAATGCGTTCACGTCGGATTCTAAATTCGAACCCATATAGCTTTGCCATTTATAAAGCTACAAAACAGATCTGCCAAAGATAACATTCACGTGTCTTTCTGCATCGCAGGTATGACGGGCGATATGTTTTGCGGGGCCCATTATGGGATGGAGTGAAATCTGTCGCATGAAGTATACCGACATAGATATATATATATATATATATGTGCATGTGAATATACGTTAAACCAGTTGTTCCACAGATTAGTTTAATATACGTTAAACCTATCAGATCTTGCCTTTCTTGGGGGAAGCAGGTGGAGGGGTGCGAGAGGGTCATTTTGCCTGAAAGCTCCTCTTGGGCTTGCAGCCCCTTTCTGAATCCAGCAGTGCCCCAAAGCTATCCCGAAAATTGTTCAGTGTTTTAACTCACATGAAGAAATTCTGAGTTCAATATCCGTTATCGGCCGGTTTTTCCAAAGTAAAATTTTCTCCGAAACCAGTTGAACTCAAAGGCTGCTAAATGTTTCTGTCTATCCCATTATTATGCCACGCCCACTTTTTGTCAAAGTAGCGTTATGCTTTTCCCTTGACCTTCCCTCCGTTTAAGCGTGTCTGGATTACTATCTTGAGTTAAGCTACAACGCTATTCTTAAAAGTTCACAGGTGTGTTATCCTTTTTGACCTGAGGAAGCCTATTGATTTGGGAGACAAATGTCAAGGTCACAGCTCACAAAATTTCGTATGCTTATGTATACTCTATAATTTGAACTTAACAGTTCATAAATATGTTGACACGTGACGGCAAAAAGGTCAATTTGGGGTCAAAAGTTCAAAAGACAACTTCGCGATGATCGTAAAATACAGCATCGTTTTGTGATCACTTGAATATTACATACTTCGAGTACATGTAATTGGTATATGTATACCAACGAGGGCAACCTACTGAATGTTGTTATTCTAATCTGATTGGTGAGCTGCATATTAGTACCAAGGTGAGTAGAACATCCATTTAGAGGGTGGAAGGGGGGGCTGAATCTGCACTTTTGATGGCCCAAAATTCTAATGTAATAAATGTTCTTGCAGGGAACAAAAATGCGTTTTCAAATTCCACGGTTTTTGGTACAATAGCTGGTACCCCATGGTGGAATGTGTGCAGGGCGTGGCATATTCGTTCCCGGGGGACAACTTCTGCTCTAGGTTTTCATATATCTGCATTTGTACTAAGAATAGACGCTCGCAAGTACTCCCTCGATTATGCTCACAAAGGGTCTAAAATCATAAAATTCCATTCAAACCAGTTTGTATTGTATTCTGCAATATTCAATAACAAATGTTACCGTTCAATTCCGATGTGACAGATTTCGTCCAAACGTTTGCAAACGACCAGCTGTACATGTACTAACTCAAAATTTGACAAATTAACAGGGCTTTCGGACTAAATAGTTTTGCCCATAGAAGAGGCTCATCATGCACGCGGTGCCTTTATCGGATATACCGTAAATCGTTAGTTTATTGAGCAACAGCTGTGTATTTGGCTGAATGACATATACATGTAAAATAACCGATTGTTCAATTCTCACATATCGTACATCAGTGTAACATTGATTATTCCGATTATACTGTGGCATTATGTATTTTTAGTGTGGCATTATGTATTTTTATGTACATATATTTATCATAGCAATAAACCAACTATCTATCTATCATCATGGGCGTCGCTAGGATTTTCCAAAGGGGGGTCGATTATCATAGCACTTTAGGGGAGGGTCCAGGGGCCGCCTAGGCCCCGGAAGCTCCGGGGTCCTAGATCGCCGGAGATGCGTTCTAAGCGTTTTCCCGGAATTAAATCTGAACATAATGTATGCAGATTTAGGGTTATATTATACAGTTCTGAAACATTAGATGGCCTGAGATGCATTCTGAGCGATTTCCAACAATTAAACTAACACGTCATTTGTCAAATATCAGTATTATATTTTATTCTCTTGTCATCTTGAAAACACAATAATAATGCTTTGGGTTTATATATACCTCGTAGGCTAACCCAGTGGCGTCGGAACGTAATTGGAAGTGGGGGACCACTATCACAGCCCAACAGGCGGGGGTCCAGGGGCCGCCTAGGCCCCGGAAGCTCCGGGGCCCTAGATAGCCGGAGATGCGTTCTGAACGTTTTCCGGAAATAAAACTGATCATACTGCATGCACATTTATGATTCTATTTTCACGATTTTTTTCTCGCAATTATAAGCATGCATCGATATTGAAAACATCGCACATCATGCCTTCATCCATTTGACGTTCTAGTTATATTTAAAACATACAAAACGATGACTTATAGTTCTTGGGAGGGAAACCAATATGCCTACAGATACGATTCATTCACACAAAGATAAAACAAGGAAATCCTCACAGCCCAACAGGCGAGGGTCCACGAGCCGTTTAGGCCCCGGAAGCTCCGAAGTTCCAGATCTCCAGAGACGCGTTCTAAGAGTTTTCCCAGAAATAAATTCGAACGTAATGTATGCAGATATATGGTTCTATTTTCACGTATGTTTCACATTTATAAGCATTCATCGATATTGAAAAAATCATACTTCATACCTGAATCCATTTGACTGTTTAGTTATATTTATCACATAAAAAGAACACATAAAAAACGGATGACCTTTACATCATGGAACATTAGAACCAATATGATAGCGATTCATTTACATAAAGCTAAAATGAGCGATCGTCACAGCCTGACAGGCGAGGGTCCAGGGGCCGGGGTCTCCGGTTGCCGGAGATGCGTTTTACCCGTTTTCCCGGAAACAAATCTGAACACAATGTATATAGATTTATGGTTCTATTTTCACATTTGTTTCGCATAAACCCGCATCGATATTGAAGAATATGCCGGACTTCATTTGACTTCCCTCCGCTTCTGACGCCACTGTAACCATGTTAAAATGATTAAAACTAAACATCATCAGATCACTTTCCGATCCATATGTCATTTCATGACTGTGAACATTAAACTTTTGCTGAAAATATCACAATAATATTGTGTAGAATATCAAACTGTGTATCATGGACTATATCTCGTGGCCATGGTGAAATACTGACTAGAAAAAAAATTAAACTGATACATTTTCCGGAAATGAAATATCACGAATGTAGTATAGCCTTCAGCAAAGCTTATACATATACAGCTTTCAGTTTATTGCCCGTTTTTGCACTTCGCCAACGGTAGACCGAGGCTGCCGATGCTTCATTATCAAATCCACACGCATCGAGCAGAAGGAAAAAACCCCACTCGAGTTAGTGTTAATGATTAATTGAATAGTAAATTCGCCTGCTTTATCCGTCGAGGGTTCCCCTGCAGTATCTGTCAAGGGTGGAGTCTCATGAACAGAGCTACAGCTCTTTCATAATCCACTTTATTACCATAAAACGGAAAGTCGTGGTAAACCCATTGTTGAACGAACTGACGCGTCACTACTGAAATGGAGCATGCTTACGAGCCTGGAGACGGACACTTTTTATTTCTTTCTTTTCCCTTTTGCTTTTTTTGTTTTGTTTTTGTTTTCTCTGTTTTTGTTTTTGTTTTTGCTTTTTTTTTTTTTTTTTTTTTTTTGCTTTTTCTTCTGTTTTTTTTTCTTGGCGCGTCCAAGGGGGGGTCGTTCGCACCGGACGACCCCCCCCTAACGACGCCCCTGATCATAAATAAGCTCTACATCAAACCATTTTAACGTAGATTAGATCATTTCTCTTCCAAACAGCAGCCGACGTGGATACAAAAACTCACAGCTGTCAATGTTCTTTTCTACCCTTCTTTCACAAAGATTAATTGAACCAAGGGACACAACCCATGTTTATGATGATCTCATTTTATGATCGTAGCGCCGCAAATTTATTTTTAAATCAAACAGAATGCAGCAACTTTAACCTGGAAATTTGCATTGGAATAACGTAATGATTGTCAGTAAAATTATTACGTTCTGGCTATATCATATGCATTGTTTTATTACAGTATTCAATACTATAATATCTTTGCCCCGTATTCCATGGCCACGTGGAACTGTAGGGGTTGCTTGTAAAACCGTGGCTATACCATCCGGTAATAAATGCCCAGTGGTTTGTCCAGGGCTTAACGGAAAAAAGAAGAAGAAAAAAAAGATCGTAGCGCCCATTAAGGGCAGGGTAGACAGCTTAATTAGTGCTCCTGTTACCATTTTGGTGTTTTCAAGAGTATTTCTATGTGTATGTGCGCGTTTGTGTGTAAGGACTCCTGTATGAATGTGTAATATGCTGTATATATGCCTTTTTTATATATATATGTAACACTTATTTTAAAGTACCCTGTATCTTTATGTGTAATTGTTTTCTCTTTTTAGAGCTTTTTATCTGCCACATGTGGCGCTATGTATAATACTTACTTATTCATGGCAATAAAGAATCTATCTATCTATCTATATATATTGTTGTTCGAACTGTATCCAATCGATTCCATATATGGAGTGCTTTACTGTGTTAACTCTAATTATTGCGACAACCTTATCGACAAAGAATCAACTTGAGTATACAAATTTACTTATTGTTGCTTATCTTATATATATATAATATATTTTGCCTTATTTTGGTTTATTTATTTCTTTTTCTTTCTTCATTGTTGTAAACACCCTAAAGAACCGTTGGAATATTTTTGTTGAATCTCCACTGCTCCTTCAAGCAATGCAATGGTACAAAAAGCTACGAATTATACGTATATCATTAATTCCAGCGTGACGAAATCACGGATTGGAAGGTACTTCAAAAGTTTGAAGCACTCGTCATTGAAATTTTATTCTCTATAGGCAGACTTTCTACGTCTTATCGCCTGGCTACTATACTGTCCACTTTCAAATGAAGTATAATATCCTCCGAAATATTGCAGATTTTAATAAATCAGGTTTATAAATTGCGGAAAAAATAATTCGCGCTTGAAACACATGTTCTCTGTCATTGGCGTGTTCCCGGAGATAATAGGAAGCGAACAGAGAAAACAGCATGCTAATATATAGTCTGAAAAAAATGTGGGGTGAATTTTGTGCGGAAAGGGGCGCTTTTTGGTGATGGGCGCTTTTACGTGGAAATCACCATATTGTAAATCGGGCATAAATATGACTCCTATTTTGGTCTTGAAATGCCATAAAAACGAACAAATGGAGGGTTAAATAGCCCTATGGCCTAAACGAATTCAGGTTCCCCCGCCCCACCTCATCCAAATAGTTGGAGTTTGAAAGCGGAGGAAAGCCGATTTCATTCCAGGAAAAATAAATCATTTGCATGCGTTGAGACAGAATAATGGAGACTTGGTATAGAACAACCCCCTGGCGCCTAACTGGATACCATTTTTCATTTACTCATATTGTTTTGCTCCCGGACTGGTGCGAATAGCCTCGAAATCACCCAATGGACACGTTATGAACATTGCTCTAAAGAGCCTCCTTGAAATCCACGATCCATCTCACAAACTAGCAGACCAAGTCCATTGTGAACATATGGATCGAGTCGTGAAATCTATTTTCTCAATTCAGTTATAGAATTAGGTCGTACAGTTACACTACTTAGAGCCTGAATGCAAACGGTAAATACATATACGATAACATTTGTTCTTCTCTTCTCTGTTATATTTTGAGAAAAAAACGATGCAAGTTTAGGCCATTTTCTGTGATGATTGATCACTAGTTGGAATTCTGTACGTACACCATCCCTCGGTGTCCTCTTTGTAAATATAAATACAGAACTCATTGAACTCCTTACTGCAGCTGCAGTTGTCGTTATTCAAGTCATCGGTTTTTATATCGTCACGATTATATTGCGCAGGAGGACAAGTGTTTACTGTTACCGGGTCTTCACACAATCTAATGCGCAAGAGGACAATGTTTACTGTTACCGGGTCTTCACACATTCTATGTCCAGGTTCTGGACTTTTATTATACACTCTCAGAAATATTCAGGGAATAATCCTGAATAGATCAGGCTGCACATCCACAACTCAATTTCAGGGATTTTACCTGAAATTCAGGGGTAATTTCCTGAAATTCAGGTATATCATTCCTGAATTAAAGCTAAATTACCTGAATTTTAGGGGATTTTACGTACCTGAATAGGGTCGGGAACATACTAATCAGGGTGGTAAATTTGCCTGAATTTCAGGGAAAATCCTCTCATTCAGGGATCATTTTGCTGAAATTCAGGAAAATATCCCTGGATTTCAGGTAAAATCCCTGAAATTGGGTTGTGGATGTACAGCCTGATCTATTCACGATTATTCCCTGAATATTTCTGAGAGTGTACCATACACACTGTCACGATGAAATACATCTGTGCCAATATATATATATATATGTTACAGACTGCTCTTTTAACAGTTGGTCAGTTATATTATAGACACCCGCGGTATAAGTCCATGTACACCTGTTATTGCTAAACTATAGAGGCTGGATGGTAAGCTTCCGTTGCGCGACCAATTTGGATTTGGAACTAAACTGAAAATTAACTTAAGCAACTCGCCCAGCTGTGAACATAGAGAGAAGTCACCTTGATTTTCGCCTGATTGTTGCGGACTTATCGACGTCCCGAGGTGAGGTTGACAGGTATCGTGACGGGGAGCGCGGGACCGGCCAGGCTAAATTTCTATCCTAATCCATTTCGCTCGCGCATCATCATTAGCCTCGTAACTTTTCACGCTGAGAATTATAACTGGGCGATGTAAAACGGTCAACCGCTGCAGCACGAGAATCGAAGACATCTCCGCAAATAGAAGGATTATACACCCATATAGCCACTACAAAAGCGAAAGCCGGGTTATTCTTCATAAATTCAGAAATAGGTTATACAAAACAATTTCGGTCCTATCCGCGTAAACCAAAACTCCCATGGCGACTGACAAAATCTGGCGATACCCTGTGGTGATTTACCAAAGTGGTGTCCTACAATACCGGTAATAAAGACCGTATTGTTTAAATGTTTAACTCTACCAGCCTCCGCCCCCCCTCCCTAGAAAACTTTCTATCATATCTCCGGAAAAACTAACACTTGAGAGGTGACACTCCGTGGCTTTGCAGTTTATCATATATTGGGATTATTTTTATTTTTTTATTTGCATAAACCCACAAGAACAGGATCATGGATAAATTTAAAATGGCGACCATGTGGGGTAACAGAAATTTTTTTCGTCATTTTCTTCAAAATTCCTGCTTTTCTGAAAGGAAAAGTGGGCAAACGCTATTTTATTTCACATCAAATAAAAAAAAATCTAAAATCTGACCGAAAAAAAAAACATCCAAAAAATGCTCTTTTTTGTAAAATGACTGTGACTGTGACATCACGACGGCTATCTTGGATTTTTTTAATATTTTCTAGTAATGCCTGACCTAAGGGTATTGTGTGGTAAGTCTAAGCCTCCTATAGCTCACCCTTACTCCCCCCTCCCTGCCTGGCTATAGGTCCCAAATCGCCGACCAGGTCAGACATAGGGTTAACTGAATCGCTACACGTTCGTTTTTTTTCTGTTATCATTCGATATGCTACTGAAAACGCAAATGTTATATTTAACATTTAGAGGGTTGGAGGAGGGAAAGCATTTAGAAACTGTTGTTTCACCACTTTTAAGTGTTGGACGCAACAGCTTAAAATGTTGCATTTAACACTTAAAAGTGGTGAATACAACACTTTCTAAATGTTTTTCCTCCTCCAACCCTCTAAATTTTAAATCTAACATTTGCTTTTTGAGTTGCTCGGAAGAGCTACAGCAACTTTTCAACTTTGTTTCACAACCACCTCGCTGGGGGTCTAATAACACCCCAGCCACCAGTCAGATTTTTGGACCGGATTCGGGGCCTTCGCGCACATCGCCGGAAGTGACATCATATATAGTGAAATAGATGTTTACCGAACATTTCGATTACTTTTCAAGTCTGCATAATACCTCTGTTGACCTAGCGTTAAAAAGAATTATCTGGAGATAATTTTCCCTGTTTATCTGGACAGAGCATATGAAAAATAGTTCGCTCATGTGCAACACTAAAGGAGTTCTTCGGCCGGATTCAAAATGAACCGTGCGTTGGTTGGTTTCCCCATACGTCATAGCAACGTAGTAACGGTCAACTTCCGCTATTGGTGGCAGGGATGGTAATGGAGCCTGCGAAATGGAGCATGCGCTGTGGGGAGGTTGCTTTGTTACATAGATCAAACCGGTTTTAAAGCAGGTCCTTCGTCTGATATAAAATGAACCGTTTTCGAATCCGCATAGTTGTTACAAACCATTGCTATAGTTTATAGTTATGAAGGATTTTCAAAATATTTTTCAAAATCAAACATAACAAGAGCCAAGAAACGCTTCAATATACGACCGCACAACACTCAACCAGATTCTATTTTTGGAGCGCAAAAAATAGCTTTCCCAAATTACAGCATTACCTTGTTTGGGAATTCAATGACCCTTGAGATTTTAGGCTCAAATCATTAGGGTTATGTTAAGGTATATCAACAGTTTGGACACAATGCTCAAACTAGAACTGGAGAGATCTCAAAATGAATAGGTTTCTTGTATATACCTTATACCATCTAGCATGGTGGTAATACATGAAAGGAGATGGTACGATAAGCAGTCTTTCGTTTTTGAAAATAGCTGGAGTGCTGTTAATCACACTCCTAAAGTTTGAAAAATGATTTTAAGGAGTGTGATATCACACTCCTTCAGGTTACAACTTAGGGAGGCTTACAATTGGCGAGTGCTATTGTTCACACTCCTGAGCTAATTTTCAGGAGTGTGATGGAGTGTGATCACACTCACACTCTTCAAAAACGAATGACTGGATAAGACAGCAATTTGGCCTATACTTGGTGCGGTTGAAATAGAAAAAAATGACAATGTTCTAAAAATAATTATGTTTTAATGTAATGGCAAGAGAAAATATGTTTACATAATATGTTCCAGCTCGACTGCGTTGTGTTTATAGTTATGACATGAACTTGATATCCGCAGCATGTGCTATTTCGTGAAGAAAGGGTCTAAATCGAGTTATTTAAACACACATTAGAAAAGAAGGACCCCTTGGAGATAAAATGCCACAGCATATCACCAGGTTAAATGGCGTTTTGGTCCAAAAAGTTCTTCGTGTCTAAACTTATGTTTAAATGACTCGACTTAGACACTTTTTTTCACGAAATAGGACATGCTACGGATTTTAATTTCATGTCATAACTGCAATCATAATGCAATCGAGCTATAGCTTTCACATATTGTGTACATTTATTTTCTCTTGCCTTTAAATTAACTTACAATTATTTCTAAGACATTTTATTTTTTTCGAATTCAACCGCACCACATATAGGCCAAAATGCCGCCTTATCGTACCATCTCGTCAAAGTGACTCACCTATGCGGATAGACAGGACTCCCTTTGAGAACGTTTTGGTACGCGACACATCGTCTCCCCCTAGCGTATCCAGTCACCCAAAAAAAAACAGTGGCTACAGTGGCTAGAAAACTGTAACAGATAGATTGGACCTGAAAGAATGGACAGACTAACGCACCATCACATAATAAATCCGCCTTGTGGACAGGTTAGAGTTTGACATGTATATGTACTTGAAATTTGTTCATAATTGACATTCCTTAACTGGAGTTATGAGAGGAACAACACAGTTTTCCACTTGTTCCACATATGTTGGCTTATGTGGCCTTGACCTTTGGCCTCAAAATCTAGAGGGTTCTTTAACCTAAAAGTAATGTATGCCCGAAGTTTTGAACTAATTCATGAATTGAAAAGGAGATATCCATTTATACAGGTTTTCTGGCCTGAATGATTTTGATCTTTGACATTTTGACCTAACGAACAAGGTTTTCCATGGGTACAAAAGTTTGGTGCCAATTTGGAGATTTCTATTTGTTCTTTTGACCTTAAAATAAAAAGGTTCTTCTTTGTCCCGTATATTGTATTCAGTGGATGTCTTGATATGAAAATTCTGGATATGATATATATACTCAAAGTACTCTACCATTTGACCCTATTTATTTTCATTACTCCTTGGGGTAGCAGGCTGAACATTTTTATACGTTATATCTGGGTCAAGCTCTACAAGAAAATCCAAGATGGAAGTCTTTTTTTCTTGTCTATTTCTTGAACCGATTTTCCATATATTCTCTCAAAAACAATATGATAGAGAAGATTTATTTTGACAAAATAAAAGAAAAATGCGAAAATATGAATAGAAAATATCGAAAACATGACTTTCTGAGGATACCAAGTGGCCGCCATTTTGAATTTCCCATGCTCCTTTGTACATAGGAGTATGCAAATAGTCCCACAATGACGGCAATAAGACTTGCGAAAAAGTTTCAGCTGTCGTTACGTAGATGCGGCGAAAGGTTTGGTAGGAGGGGGGGGGGACGGGATCTCTCCTCCCCCCCCCCCACCACCAGATAGGGTTACACTCAGTTATCTTTTCAGCATCTTCATTTTATCAAGCCAATTTCTACGTTCTCACTTCGAACCTGTCTTGATTTGTTTGCCACCTTCAGTGATCAAAATCCGAGGAATAAATTTCACCCACGAACGAGAGGCGAACCAATCAGAACCTACACACCGATTGTGTGTAGAGTGACATCATCCTCAAGTAACGGCGTCATTCCTCCTAATATGGTGGTAGTGTTTGCCCAATATATAGGTCAGCCAATCAATAACACTCTTCTATGACACATTTCGAAATTTGAATGGTTTCGAGGTCAGTGACGTCTCGTGTCTATTTATAAGTTCTCTGAACATTGAAGTGGGACAGATTTATCAAGGGAAGTTCGAAGTGGGAACGTAGAAATTGACTTGATAAAATGAAGATGCCTTTTCAGGTTCTCTCCGGGTACTCCGGCTTCCTCCACCAACCAAACTGACTGTCACCATATGAGTGAAACAACATTGAGTGTGACATTAAGCGAAATCCCCCCCCCCCCCTTTCAGGTTAAGAGTCAAGTTCGCTAATGGGTCACAGCGCATGCTCCGTTTCACAGGCGCACTCCACTTATGCTCCAGTGGAGTGATTGGGCTAATAGATGACCGTGGCCTATTTTCAAGTGATATATTGAAGTCTTCGTATGGCTAAAATTGAGTATGTTGATAAACACAAATTGATTCCTATTCTTTGACGCTTATATACTGTGTTTCACTGCCAAGAATACCCTACTTATTTAAGATAATGCCCTAAACTTAAGAATTTTTCTTTAAAAAAATCTTGTTTTAAGAAAAATTCCTAATTTTTTCTTGTTTAAGTAAAATATACTTACCCCACTCCAAATTTTACTTAAATAAGAAAAAAAATCTTAAAATTTTCTTAAAATTTAACTTATCTTGAGTAAAATTATCTTATTTCTAGAAAATTTTAGGACTTTATCTTAAATAAGTAGGGTATTTTGGCAGTGTTTATACTTCATCATTAACCTGTTGTTTTCGCGAATAAATCATTCAGTAAGACATTCACAATCATTCAGTGAGATCAATCGTATTGATTCAAGTATGAAATCTTCGGGGAAATTATTCTTCATACTTCGATCTTCGAACCTGAACGGCAGACATTGTGATATCAAGAGACGACCATGTCGATATTTTGACCCATCTCGACCTTAAAGGTCAACCCAAACGGAATTTTTTTTGGTCTAAAAATCCTTAAAAATCATAGTTCATACTTCACTTTGTATGAAAAAAATATTGAAAAAATTCTAATCTGATCAGAAACACACGTAATATGGGAGCAAAGTGGGCTTTTCCACACTTTCACAGCTGGGTTGATGACGTCACGTTTCTATGTTAAGGGCGTAAACGACAACGCAACATATAGAAAACTGAAACAAAAAATTCAGTTTGTCAGATTTTATTGTGATTCGTTTAAAAATGTTTGTATATTGTTATAAACTGTGTAATTAATGGCTAGGCAGTCGTATACTTATTTTTGAAGTTCCTGTTCCTGTCTATTCTGTTATCGCAAAAAGTTTGTGTACCAGTATATAATTTGTCGAATTCCAGGTAATGCAAGGGAAGTAATCAGCTGCATAAGCCTGGAAAGCGAACAGTCCAGAAGTTATCTCCCCTGTCATGTTGTGTTGTGGACGTTTTGCCGGGACATCGTGGAGTTTATGTCGGTAGAGACTGAGATCTAATAGAATATGAGAAAATGGAATTCAGTTTCTGCCGATATAGAAACTAGAATTCCAACCCCCCGGCAGAATCTCATATTCTAGTTTCTCCTGCTAGAATAGATTCTACCGGGGATTGCAAATTTTAAGGAGATGGCGCAGTGACAATTATTTGAATATCGAGTTATAGTCTCTTATTGGTGATATTTCATCATTTACTATGTCAACATAATTGTCAACATAATGATAATCCGTGTCATTCAATATGAAGGACGGGAGACCCCAACGAGCAGTTTAGTTGTAGGCCTATCCAATTGATTCTACCAGTAGAAACTGGAATTTAATATTTTACCAGTTAAATAGAATATTCTAGTTTCTACCGATAGGAACTGCAATTCGAGTTTCCCCTGATATAATCTAAGATTCCAGTTTCTACTGATTTTGTTGCATAGAAACAACTCCTCCAGCTGTTGCGTTGTCAAGCCAGTAGTATAGAAATGTGATCTTCCGTCGCATTGACCTGCGTACTTTGTGGCTGTGTCTTCGTGCGCCTTGTTTGCGATCTCAGTGACCTTTGACATTTTAAGCTCGAAATTAACAGGGTTATTCTTCCTGAATTCAAAGGTTCCCACTGTACCCTGCACAACCTATAACTGGAGAGATCACATCTCAAAATGGAATAGGTTTCCTATTTGCCACGACTGAGTGGTTTACATGGGATTTGATCACATATCAAAGCCCATTTGCGTACACTTCGCCATCCATAAGATGGCTTGCGAATCGTGTGTCTCCATTATCGCGGAGCGATATCCTATACTTTACCGTATTCTGTTCGGCCTTCATCCGGCGGAGAACAGACTCGAGAAATCTGATAAATTACAGGTTTTCATACCACTTCGGAAACAGATACTTCCTGGGCTTACAAAATATAACTTTCGTATCATCCAAGACGTGTGGTAGATCTGTAATTTTGAACAAGTAGGACATCACATGACTCGAAAATGGCGGGTTACGTTGGGGTTACGTCGGTAGACTTTAGCTGATTGGCTGATGAAGTCACGTGGTATTGATTTCTGGAAATTCCCTCTTGCAGTTGCCGAAAGTAGGCTGAAAATGGATACACACGACCCCAGGGTCAGTCTTACCGCGAATAGATGACCCAGATAGTTATAGTCTTACCGCGTATAGATGACCCATATGGTTACAGGTTGAGCAAAGCCCTGAATCTGGGTTGAAACGCCGATCAAGATTTTCAACTGTTTCCTGATGTTTTTGATCAGAGTCCTTGACTTTGGAGGACGTATAATATCACATGAAATCATAATTAAGCAGGAACTGGCTTCATATACGTCAGCACAGCACATCGTCTTCCCCTAATGTACCCTCTAACAAAAAAAAAGTGATTTTCGATGATTTCCCGATTTTTGTGGTCACAGTGACCTTGACCCTTGACCTTGGCCTCAATCTTTTATGTGACACATCGTCTGGCCCTAATGTGTCCATACTGAACAACAAATTACAATTTTAACGATTTCCTGATTTTGGGGTCAGTGACATTGACCTTTGACCTTGGTCTCAATTTTGTTATGTGGCACATCGTCTCGCCCTAATCTCCTGATTTTGGGGTCAGCGACATTGACCTTTGAACCTAACCTCAATTTTGCTACCTGAGATCTCCCCCTAATGTATCTACTGACACAAAAATGCAATTGTTAATGATTTCCAGACTTTGGAGTCACAGTGACCTTTGACCTTGACCTCAGTTTTGGTAAGCGACACACCCTTTCCCTCCAATGTATCCACTCACAAAACAATGCAAATATAGATAGAAAGCTGTCACTCGAACAGTTCAATGATATTCTGATTTATGGGCCAGTGACCTGCGACCCCTGACTTCCATTTTGGTATGCAACCCTAGGGTATATACTCATCAAATATTAAGCACTGTATTTTGAAAATTGTCACAGATGTAGATCAAATACGATCGAACACGGACAGACAGACAGAAATCGCCTTCATGTAATACGTCCGCCTTCTGGGTTGACGTATTCAAACTGCGTGTCATCTGCTCACTCCTTTCAAGTCCAGTTCAAGCATGTAAAGGCGGGGACAGGGAACCGTACCGAAATACAGTCAGAGAAATTCACAAGCTGAGTAGATAACAAAATGACAGTTCGAGGTCAGATGACTGCCTTACTTATTCAGTATAATCCTCTACAGAAAGTTCTACAACAGGTGGCACTCTTACTTAATACGTGTAAACGTCTATCAAGGCCCCAAGGCTATTACCTAAGTCAGTAGGTCACACATTCCCTTGGAAACCGTCTGTTTTTAGGGCTGCACCTAGGTCACGCCGCGAGAACCCGAGTGGTCTGTCCCGCCATTGATCATACGTTCCAGTTGAACACGGTGTAAGTACGAACACATAGCCACACAAACAGTTTGAATATATACAGCGACTTAAATCCCTTGGGCCACTGTGCATCCATGCGAAACCATATATACCTAAAGCACACAGACCCCACATCATCTCTAGCCATGGTTCGTCTGACAAAGCCGTACCATGACAGGATATTGTTTGGCATAACTTTAAGACTAGTTAGATGTCAGGCAATCTGTCGTATATTTCATCGCCTTTGAACTCAGTTGTAAGTATCCGTGATTGCTTTTACTGGAGAGACGCCCACGTGTCATTCCCACAGTGACATCAAAGAGATCACCCTACAGCATATTCTCATTATAGACTCGACTTGTCTCTGGCTGTTTCTTCGAAGAGACAGTCCATTTAATAGTCGCTCAGTGTGCACTTGAATACTGGGGTGGTACAGCCCTGAATACCAAGGATGAGACGCCATAGCTGGAGGCTACGAAACTAAAATTATAAGACAAATCTCTAATGATGGTATGCTTAAAATATCGTCTCGCATTGATGTACTTATTCCTTTCGGGGAACAAAAATGGCAACGCAAGATGACTAACAGAGGCGTTCCCCTCAAAAAAATATTCAAATATACGACAGGTATATAATAGGTATAATCTGTAATTGTACACCTACACACATGAAATTTAGTTTTTGACAAATAACAATTTTAGATCATTTTATGTTTTGATTTATTATGAATGCGAGGGCTGGGCTTGACGTATTACATGCAATTCATTAATTACTGTATGATAATTCGACAGTAAGTTCTAATATGCAAACTCGATTTTGGAGTTAATCTCTCGTTCGTCCGCAGAGTCAGTCTTCTCTGGGTTATCTACTTCACTGCTTTTCTCAGTTAAGGATGTATGGTCATTGAATACTTATTATTGAGTAAACAATTTGACATCTTGATAGGCTGCCAGAAAGCAACCTCATACTTAATAACCTTTGGAATTGGGAGATGTCTCGCTTTGATCACAATTTCCTGATGAATATGGTTTCTTCGCAGCGTGCACCATTTCATCACTTGATCGGAATACACTTGGCACAGTGTCTTCTCCATCATCGGGATATGGTCTTCGTTAGCAATTTCGCGCGATTCATTTTCACTGTGACCTTGCCATAGATACCGGCGTTTTCTCCGTTATTGACTTGCCGAACAGTTTTCCCCAGACATTATATTAGTGGATTGAGCTACTTCGACAGGAAATGCGCTTTCTTCGCAGTCACCCTCGTCATCTGATGCGTATTGTTTTTCTGCTGCAGTAAGACCCATATTCGCTCCGGTCAACCAATTGGCCTTCTCCTCGTTGAAAATTGCCGTTATTGCTGTCATTTTGAAAACACGGTGGTCGAGTGTTCGTATATAATCCATCTCCCGCTTGCACATCGTGCTCGATCTCCTTGGGTTTCTCATACGATAAAGAGTTTTACAATGCTGGGTTCCGGATAGGGGCTATGTGGGGCACTGGAAATCGTCAGCGACTGATTTAACCCTACCTGGCCGGGGGGGGGGGCATTATGGCCAAACTTTCTGCGCTATATCCGGAACGACGAAAAATGGAGCGCTGAAACTCCCGGACTTTATAGTTTATCATATTGGGGTCATTTTGAGCCCATTTGCATAACCCCCTGAGCAGAGGATCATGGGTAAATTCAAGATGGCGGACACGTGGTGTACCAGAAAAGTGATGTTTTTGTCACATTTCTTCAAAATTTCTGCTTTTCCGTGATGAAAAGTGGGCAAAAACTATTTTATTTCACATCACATTAATATTTACTAATTTATCATGCAGATTTTGCGGAGAAATTGCATAAATAAAAAATTCGGAAAATCCGACCAAAAAATGCCGTTTATGAAAATGATGTCACTGTGACGTCATCAAAGCGGCCATCTTGGATTTTTTACATTTTCTGGTAGAGCTTGACCCAAGGGTATAGTGTGGTAAGTTTCAGGCCCCTAGCTCAAGGGATAAGAAAAATAATTAGGGGGGGGCATTTCGCCACCCCCCCCCCCACCACCACCCCAGGCCTGGACAGGTCCCAAAAAGCCCAGGCCAGATAGGGTTAAAACTCATGGATTTATCGCACCAAGTTGATAAGGCGACAGTTGTTGATAGTGCTATTCAAGGACCAATCTTGCACGAGTTCGTGTTATTACATCGGTGGTCAGTATGTTCTCTTCCGCGGTATGAAGTTTCAAATCCACGAACGGGCAGCCATAGGACATAGCCATAGTCACCGTATTCTGGAAAACGTTCTTGAAAGGAGTCGTATCTCGAGGATAGATTCTCCTCCTCACGCTTGTATTTTTGTCTGTCCATAAAAGTGTTAAACAACACGAAGTATTGACGGCTTAAAGCGATATCCCAAGAGGCTATGCCCGGGGGGGGGGGACATTTATTAGGTCAAATAGATGGACTTTCCTGAGATGTGAGCCGTTGGTAAATAGATCGTCTGTTTTGTGTTTTTTTCTTGTTTTTTTTTGTTTTTTTTTTTCGTTTCGTTTTACAACACTCATCACATTGTCCAAGATGACGACGTTGGTCTGTGCCGGGCCCCGACGATTAATGGGGAACGCCGGGAATGAGGCTCACGTTGTTTAGTCGTGTATTCTCACAGGCAGTCTGTCATTGAATATAGCACCATACGATAAGTGTCCGAAAAGACTCGTCCGAGCTTCCTTCAAAACCGAATTTATCACCTGTTTTTCCAACTAAGGCCGGTCTCCACTTATTAACCAATCACAACCATGTCATACTTGTATGCTAATACCTCTTTGGCTAATTTTTGCACACGACCATCTACGATGTATTAATTCTGTTATACCTTAACTCGTATAAGATGCTGTACAACCCCATGTATACTCCCAATAGAAACGACATTTGTGAGTATCTGATGTAGAAAAGTCTGCAGAATTTACCAGTACATGATAATAACGTAATGTCAGAGGGCTGAGCCATTGCGATGAAACACTTCGACGCCAATGTTCGAAGGTGGTATGAGTTTAAAGTCTTGATGTAAAGACAGTGTTACAGCGCATGGACAGAATTTGGTGGCGTAGATGACTTGTGGAGGGGGAGGTGGAAAAAGATATAAACCTGGCACAGCTAGGATATGAGTTGTCATCAAAGCGCCATGTCCAGTATATGCATCATTTGTGATTGAAGGTTCTTACATCACGATAACCTCGCCAGACACATACAATGAGGACATAAAGTAGAGAAACAACCTCCACCAACAACAATATCCAAGCCAAGAGGAATTGAAAACGGCCCAACGGGTTGTGAGAAAACATTGTGGGTCAATGAAGATTTTGGAGGAAGCGCAGATGAACCCTTCTGCGATGCGTATCCTATGTTGCTAGTCATTGGCAGTCCGCCTGAGAATACAGAACTAAAAATTGTGAGCTTAGTTCCTGGCTTTCCCTATTATATCGATGAGATGCATTCCTTCGAGCTGAAGCAGACCAACGGCATCGTCTCTGACGATATGATGGGTGTTGTAAAATGAAACACAAACAATCAATCTATTCACCAAAGGTTCACATACAGGAATCGATCCGTCATCTATTTGACACAGAATCTCTATCCTCGTGGGAAAGCCTCTTGGGATATAGGCTTGAACTGTCAATATTTCGTGTTGTTCAACAATCATATTGACAGACAACAAATACAAGCGTGGTGGAGAGAATCTATCCTCGAGATACAACTCATTTCATGCGATCGTGGATTTGAGTGAGTGAATAGAATTTAAGTCGCTTTCAGCAATATTTCAGCTATATCACGACGAACCAACTAAGCACCATCCAGCCCAGTTGTGTTCCTGCTACTTCAAAGAAGAAATCTTTGAAGCAACATGGAACCAGACACACTCCACCCACCCTATAAAACACTGAGGACAGCGCACAAGACACAGACAGGACGCTTACATGGTGCAATAAAGACAAGTGATATTACAGTGCTAGACATCACATTATCAAGTTCCTGTTGCTTCTCAGGAAAATGCATAGAAGCAACAGGAACCTGAACCCACCCAAGCAACAGGAACTTGAACCCACCCAATCACCTGCGCGTGGATTTGAAACGTCATACCACTGTAGAGAACAGACTGACCACCGATGTAATAACATGAAATAAACTCGTATAAGTTTGGTCCCTCAACAACACGATCCAACAAATACCTTTACCCAACCAATTTGATGCAATAACTTCTTTTATAGATCCGCAGCTGCTGATCCGCCGATCTCCCGTGCCAAGTAAGCACCTAACTGGAATCCAGCATTGTACTACCTTCTCTCGCATGAGGAACCCGAGAGACGGCGACAACACGCAAGCAGGAGATGGATTATATACAAACACTTTTTCAATGCGGTTTAAAGAGAGCAATAATGGCAATTTTCAACGAGGAAAAGGCCAATCAGTTGACCGGAGTGAACATGCATGGGTCTGACAGCAGTAACAAAAAAATACACTTTAGATGATGAGTAACTGAGAAAAATGAACATTTCCTGTTAAAATAAGTCAATCCACTAATACGCGCATAAAATATGTCTGGAAAGAACTGTTCGGCAAGCGCATAATGGAGGAATACCGCAAAGATATTAAAGAAAGAAAACGCCATTGTTTGGGGAAAGGCTATGATGAAAATGAATCATATGGGTAACGAAGAACATATCTCTGTAATGGAACAGATACTGCACAAAATGTATTACGATAAACTGACAAAATGGTACACACTGCTAATGGACCATATTCATTAGGAAATTCATCTCCAAACTCGGTAAGATACTGACCAAGAGGATGCTTTCGAGCAGGCAATTTAGATGAAGACTTGTTTATTCAATAAGTTAACTACCTGCTGTGATAATACATCTGTGACTGAAGAAAGCATTGAAGTAGATGACCGGCTCCGATGACAAATAATCAGATTGACCCAGTTGAAAATTGAAATTTCCCATAGTACTTACTGTCGAATAATCGTATATTAATATTACACATAGATCACTGGTAGTACACCCTATGTACAGCATGGACACTCCTAATACCATGATCAACAATGAAGCTTAGTTTTTTCTTCCTTTGATTCATTTCAGCAAATCAAACTCCTTTTCTCACTTTCTCTATCCGATGGTGCAAGTTTCACTCTTCTAACCCATCATTTTTCGGAAATATAGGTACCAAAATCTGTCGAATTTAGATTATGACGTCACTATGACGACATCATGTCGATCAAATTATTCAACTCTCGGGAGTATCAAATGGTGTTAGATTTGCCTCTATAACCCCTCCCATTCTAGAGCTATAGACAATTCCAACATCCGTCAATGACGAAACTATGATATCATAGCGATCGAACAATGTGCTCCTCTCCTGGGTATCCAACAGCGCGAGTTTCACCTCACCTCCCGTTCTAGAGATATTGCAGAAAAAAAGACCCATCTTGTTTCAAAAAAAGGGTTAGGTGTACAATTACAGATTCTACCTATCTGCGTGCTATATTCTAATGAATTTTAAACCCCCTTAGCCGTCTTACCCTTACCATTTTCGTTTACTGAAGGAATAACGAGTTCACCCGTGCAAGATGATTAAGTATATCATCATTATAGATTTGTCTTCAAATTTTAGGTCTCTAGCCTCCGGCTACGAGGTTTATGTGCTTTAGGTAAATATGGTCTCGCATGGATGCACAGTGTCGCGAGGCATTCAACTTGCTGGTGTATATTCAAATCGTTCAGTGGCTGTGTTTGAATTTACACCGGGTTCAACTGAAACATGTGATCGATGGCAGAGCAGACTACCCAGGTCCTTACATCATGACAAATGTGCAGCCCTATGAATATAAGGCCTCTGGAATGTGTGACCTACTGACCTAGATCATTAGGCCTTAACGCTTAATAAGTACAAGTGTCACCTGTTCTAGAACTTTTGATGGAGGCTTATACTTATTAGGAGCGGGAGCCATCTGGCCCCGAACTATGATTTTGTTATCTACTAATGGAGAAGAGGAAATGACAAAAAGATATAAAAGATTTTCATATAGCCATGTCTGGTTAACATTTTATTACTCCTTAAGAACAAATTATATAACATAAAATGGTAAACTGTCAGCAAATTCAGCGACCGACATGTTCAGTCTAAAATAATATGGTACGGTAACTAAAACCTTAAATATGCCATGTGCCGGATGATTTTTTGTTTCTCTGCTTTCTGTGACCATGTAGGAGAAAGCTTCTTTGCCACTAGAGAATGAGTTGAGAATACCTAGCTGAAATATGCATTACAAGAGTACATATTCGTTAAATCAGTGAAATCCAATTAAAGGTGGAGATTATAAATTTGCCAATTACAGCGATATCTTCGGTACCAATATGGATTGTCACAACTGACTTCTGCACAACGGTCACTGCTTTGATATTTAGCTACGGGTACTGTGACATTTCTAAACGCACAAATGCAGAAATTGAACATTTTGGAGAAAATAGGTTTGATACGAGATCTTTGCTTACTGCAATGTTAGCAATACAATAACCATGGTAACAAACTGATATTATAATACAGTACAATTCCTCTCAGTAACATTTCCATATATTCAAAGAAGACATGATGCTCAGCCAATCAGATTGATGGTAGGGTCGTCCCCAACCAGTCCATTTTATGCATACAAACTGAACTTCGGCATAACTGAAACTGAGTATTTATAGAACTACATTGTCAATTCTGATGCAATCTCGACTAATAAATGTGTTAACTGAAACTAACCTGACAAAACTGGATTCTTTCGAAAGCAAGTGAGGATAAGAAGGGGGGGGGGGTATTTCCTCTCTTATACTGCCAAGTGGTGCAGATTAAAGCACGATTAGTGAAATAAAATCATGCAAACGGTTTGAGTATAATTGTGTGAAGCATCTGTACACCAATAAAAAATATAGTACAAGATAACTTAAAGCCATGCTGTGAGGAATGACAAAGTTGAAATCATTTTAATTTCATCCCAGTACAGTAGGGAGGTATGTAAAAAAAAATATTAAACAAAAAATAAATTAAAACACAATGCCCTTCATAGAGATAAAGACCTTACGTCAGCATACCGATTATTAAAGTATCCATGGTGTGATATTTTCCCCATTTTGCCATATATTTTTTTATTTGTCGTAAAATTGATTAATAAATCCTTATTATGATAAACGTATAGAAATTGAGCTCGTTATTTACAGTGGGGTTTGGTTACAATTACATATCACACAAGCTGACGGCCAAAATGTAGTACAAACCCATAGCACATCGAAGTCATGGGAAACAATCACAAGTGTGAACAAGGAAACGAAAAATAAAATTCCACTTATACATGTAGGTTCAGCACAACCATCATATCATATCTGTCAATGTATTATTTCACCGTTAAACTTTTCACACTATCACTGGAACGACAAATCATTGAGAGGTGACATTCCGTGACTTTGAAGCTTATCATATTGGGGTCATTTTGAGCCTATTCGCATAAAGCACTGAGCAGAGGATCATGGATAAATTCAAAATGGTGGCCATGTGGAGTACCAGATAAGTGATTTTTTTTTTTTTTTTTTCAAAATTCCTGCTTTTATTTCATGTCAGATTATTATTTACTAATTTATCATGCAGTTTTTTGCAAAGAAACATTAAAAATATAAAAAAATCACAAAATTTGACTGAAAAATCAACCAAAAAATGCCTTTTTTGAAAATGACATCAAGGTGACATCATCATAGTGGCCATCTTGGATTTTTTTACATTTCCTGATAGAGCTTTCTGATAAGTTTCAGCCCCCAAATCAAGGGGCGGGGAAAATATTGTGAAGTGGGGGGCCAAGCCAGATAGGATTATATCATAATCTTGATATATTGCCTACATATCAAACTAATCCATCGTTTTAGGTGAAGGGGGTCTCGTTTTGAGGAGGGAGGAGGGAGGAGAGAGGGGAAGGGAGGGGGCAGGGTCTAACAATGATTGTGCTGAAGCTTACAGGAGTTGGGAAAAACAATGGAAACAAAGAATTAATGACACACAGTAATCCCTCTAAAAGGATTTCAATCACCCTCTTGAAATTCAATCACCTCCAATTTTGTGGAGAAAATTAATCAGTTGTTCTGATAACTTCGATCACCCTCTAATATGATTAAAATAACTAAGAAATAATGAATTATTTCATGATTTTGAACTATATTTGATCACCCCTGATTGTTCGGAAGGGAAGTTCCTTTGGTCGAATTATTAGCGGAATTACTGCAGTTGAGTACTCAGATGTCAGAGTGTTTACAGGCACAGAGACTCATAAAATATATATATACCAGAATACAGGTAAACTGAACAATAACCTGATCAACATATAACAGATCAGTCAACATACAAATTGAAGCAGTTTCTTACTTCCACCGAATCACATGGTGAATTGAAAATGAGAAAATGTACTCGTATTTATGTGCAAGAATACGTAAGCGGGTTTTACGAAAAAAAAAAAAGAGTTGAGAATGAGCGATGTATATAAATATAAGTAACTAATGTGGGAGTGGGGACATACCCTATTTTTTCTAAATTTTCAAACAGCATTTTAGACTAAGAAGCGGAAGAAAAAAAAACATCTTTATGTCAACTGAGGCTAAATACTGTGACATGGATATGTTATTTATCCCAAGAACGGAAAAGATAGCTAATGAAATTCGTAGAATGTTAATGGAAGTTCTCTCCCCAGATGCCTGAAGTCAAGTTTTGCCATCTGAATAATCAGAAGAAATGGGGTACTGGTATGTAATGTTAGTCCAAGCTTCCTGTAATCTTTCGCCACATTGATGGATATTTACAACCGGTCTCAATATCCTTGCGAGGCGGAGAAGCATGTATAGGTGAAGTACAGGAAATGTAAGGTGTTTGGATTATTGGATTAAACCCACATCTACAAAATCTGCTCCCCATCTTTATTTGTCGTTCATGCAGATCTGGCATCAACACTCCCGTTTCCTTATTCTGAGTACTGACCAATCATAGTTTCTCTAGACGATCCTCCAGAGACGGGCCACACGCATGACCTGGATCTGCCTGAAACTGGGGGGTTTTTTCAACATGAAAACCTGGGCTTTGTAGCAACATGTAAAAGATGGGGAGCGTTTTTTGTTTTTAGATCTGGTTTTCATAAGATTGAATGGTTTTATGCAGCAGTACAAAGAATTTGACACAGAAGTAATATTATTCCGTTAAAAAAAAAGACTGGCTTTAATTTGGCTAGACCATCATAACAACAAAGGTAAAAAAAAAAAGGTCTGTACAAAAAGATTCAAGATCACATCTCTGTATATAGTGGTATCCATCATAATTATAATGACAAGGAAGACAGTAAAAGGGGCATAACTCAAATGTACAGGTAAACATGGTTAACTCCCTTGCATCACATACACTGATTTTTCAAGCACTCACAAACGATGAAGGCTCAAATTGTGAACAAATGTACATGCTGAATGATAGAGGACACCTTTCTTGTGATTTACAGGAAATGCAGAATGACTTGCACTACTCTAATAGATTAGATTTATTTAAACCAAAAATGAAAACTGGATCTAACAATCAGAAAACATTCTTATAAACAAATATAGAAAACAGGACTGAATCATGCCTGGTCAGCCATGTGTATTTTTTTCAAAATGATTGAAAAAATACCCCCAGTCACTGATTGGTGCTATTGTATTGACATCAGATATTTTTTCGAACAAAAATGAACCCATTTATTTCCTACTAGAAATGTGCCTAGAATATAGGATAGAAATATTATCACAGAGCAAAATTTTAATGAGGGAAAAATACAGTGGCATGGTATGGGAGTGCAATTTCAATGGGAGTTACATCGCGATAATGAGAAAAGTAAATTTGTGTCCGATTGACCAGAAAAAAAAACAAAAAACAAATTTGTAAGTTAAACAATCAGAAGGATAATTACTTTCTTAAATTTCCCTTCATCCGCTTGCAGATAGCTGTCTGTAAAATGATGCTGATCACAGCTAAAATTTCATATAGAATGGAAAATGTTAAGTGCAATTTACCGTGCAGAAAGTTTGAGCCGATTAAATTTCTTGAAACTGGTATTCAAGGGTACGGTGAAAAAACAGAGGCGGAATAAACAAAGTCAATTCAATTTCTCTTAAAATTTAGTGGATGAACAAAAATTCCATCGGAGAGAGATCAAATATTTAACCCAATTTCTTACACTGGTGAAAGGAAAATCAAATCATTTGAATTTTTTTCGAGTTCAATGTTGTCTCTCTTGCCAATCATTCCCAGTAAATGTATTAATTTGTACATTAGAACACCAAAATTACATGAACATGTATAGTATAGTTAAATGTATACGTAGCGATCTGATACATTCGTACGAATACAAAAAAACATTGAACAATATTGCTTGATATACTTTTCTGCATTGCATTGCAAATTTTTGTTACAAATTGAACAGGTTGCAGAATCAGCCATCAAGAATGTCAATAACTACGGTGTACGGTACATTTTATTGTGACCTTGTCATTTATTTATTTGTTTACAGTCTATATACACACACTGAGAGCACCCAATAGCTTCACAAATATATTTTTCACATGCAGAACTATGAACATTTTTCCGGCTATATATATGTATTATGTGCATTTCTGACACTTGCCCAATTAAACGCGTCAAGAGATGTCTTCATTCCACTTGTTTGGGTGTTTGTTCGCTTCGCATGCGCGTCGTTCCGAGCCATGGGAACAAGGTTAGATACATCTACCTCATAATGTACGGACACTCATTGACCCATATTTAATTTAGATTTAGCAACATTCAAAATATCCTATCGAGTTGAACTGGAAATTGTTCAAATACTCATCACTCGCTCACCTTGAAGGATATCTGTACCGCTATAAACCACAATAAAATCAACGAGCATGAGATCAGTCAGTATATATTCAAATTTTGCATAAATTTCATCATGATCTTCATATACATATACATGTAGCATGTGAAATAACACTTTCGGCACCACACGAAAACGTCTAGTTTGCCATCATTGCTCCCTCCTCCGTTCTCACCTTCCACGATTTATTTCTTACAACATTTTCAAAAGTCATATTATGAAGTGTTTGTATTGGTGTGGTAGCTTTCTCCCGCAACGCTAAACAATTCGCATCATTATCCTTACAATGTGAAATTGTAATCTGTTATGTGTGAAACGCAATCTTAGTAGCGTTAGAGCACAACAAAAGATTTCTTCAGGAGTAAGAAAGGGGTGGAGCATAACGAAGTGATGCAAGATGCCAAGATCTTACAGCGATATATATATAAATGGGAGAGCATTGAAAAGATAATCATTTTTTAAGATATCCTTTAGATATTTATACCTGTTGGTAAGTTTCTAATCTCAAATTTTATTTGACTCCAGGCCACTTTTAATTTTTCCCTGGAACTGAAAATTTAAAACAGACATCCCCAACCCTAGTTGGTTGGTTGTTTGAAGTTTAACGTCGCGCCTAACCTTATTGGTCACACAGCGACGATGGCCCAAACAAACATACCCTAGCAAAACCCTAACCCTAATAAAAACCTTACCAAAACTACAACAAATTTTGAATTTTGAATTTTGAAAATTAGGCTCTACAGACTCTGGTGATCACAATGGATCATCAGAGAGCCTAATTTGTTTGCCACTTTAATCTACCTCCTGTGCCAGACAAACATGGTACAAACCATGCTGCCCTAAGCTGGAGGGCTCCCCAACCCTAAATGGGGATGAGCTAAAACTGTATGATTATACACATGTTGTAAGTCTGACCTGATTGTGATATACTTGTATACTTATATAGTGTTACTACCTGCATATGATCATCATGTACACCTAAGTTTAATTAGAATTCCATCACTCACAATTTTGTGGACGTCATTCAATCAGTTGTTCTAAAAATTTTGATCACCTTTTAAAATCCTTAAAAGAACTTCGAAATAAAGAATTATTGGCATGATTTAGGATTATTTTGTCAAGTTCCCGTTCTATAATAAATTTGATCACACCCTGATTTTTGGGTGGAAAATTTGACTTCCTGTTATTGAATTATCAGGGGAATTACCATACGATATAATCCAATGATATTGGTGATACTACTTCTCCTCCCACCCCTCCCACCTCTACCAACTCGCAATAAGCATCCAGTCGCACTCATAAATGGCAATTATCCAGGACATGGCACCTCAAGTTAACCAGTAGCCAAGTTGACATGGCTTCGTTCGTTCCTACTACGACATGAATCCTCTTACTGAACTTACATTTACACTCCGGGACAACACGGCTCCATGGGTCGTACAGCTCTATCTGGCAATGAAACAACCCCTCCCCACTCTCTGTCCACTGCTTTTATTGAGTTTGAAGACTCTCCACGGCAATCAAACCATTTGCCGAACTCGATAAAAGCAGTCGACAGAGAGTGAGAAGGGGTTGTTCTATTGCCGGATTCCCTGAGTGTAAATGTAAGTTCAGTAAGAGGATTCATGGTGTAGTAGGAATGAACGAAGCCATGTCAACTTGGCACCTCAACCAGCTCTCCAATGGTCCTCAAGCATGGATGAGTATGGCACATCATGTCAATGCTCGGAAAATGAACTCAATCGAGTTTTACAGAAACAACCGGGCATCATGGGATATCTTCCAGTTTTAAACCACCTGATTGGTTGATTCATAATTTTCTGGGATTTTCATTGGCCAAAATCAAAAGAAAATCCAGGCAATCAGAGCTCCTGTAATGGCCCATGATATTTTTGTGAAAAATGGATTTTGAAGACCACTTCAGTGTTTGTAAACCAACTTAGAGGCATCTTCACCAGCCAAGTCAACTACATTGCAAAGCTCTGTACGCTGCCTTGACATTCTGGGCTGGTGGCAGAGGAATACTGCTCTGCACCACCTGGTGGAAGTTTTAACGATGAGCGGCTTTTTGCCTCCAGGAGTTGTTTCCCTTCAATTTCAAGTCGGCCAATCAGGACGGCTATTACATAGCTAAGAAATTCATGATGGCGGCCACCACAAATTTCCCGGCACATTCGACACAGCTCGCTGTTGGTGGAGGCCGCCATCTTGGGAAACCAATTACTACGTAACGCGCATAATTCTGATTGGATGCAGCAAGTCGTCTCTGCATCCCACTCATCAATGAGGATTCACGTTCCAACTTTAATAGAGAAGTATGCCAAGGCGATGTACATGTACAGAGCAACGTGATGTACGTCGACTTGGCTAGAAAAGATGACTTAGAGGCGACTGCTGATGTCTGATAAATACCGAGTCACATCCAAAGACACCACATGTGTGGAGGGGGTTTGACAGACGTCAGTGGTGAGCAGCAATGCAACAAAAAAAACACCGAAACACTACATACACCAAGTGAGGAGGTCAGGTGATTGTTGCTTCACAAACACCCAGCCGGGTCTTGCTACAAATTAATGAACAGAAGTTTAGAACGGACTCCAATGATTGTGGCAAATGAACAATGTAGGCTACATATGATATGTGGTATGTATAATTTAAAGGTGGCGAAGTGTAATTTCTGTAATTATCAACTATGTGTAATACCATGGTATTCATCGTGTACAAAAATGTTAATTTAATGCTCTCAATAAATGAAAAGCAGTGGTAAAATTTAGCTACTGGTTTACAAGTGTACAACTCAAGTTTTGTTCAGACCCTAACTTAAAACATAATGAGTATCTTATGTATGCGTCTACACTCATTATGAAAAAGGCCTGAACAATGCAGACTTACATGAAAGACTGACCTTCCCAAATAATTCCCCAAAAGCCAATGAAAATACTGGAATTCTTTCTGAAACTTTGAATTGGCCAATCAAAATTGTGTTCCAAAACTGTAAGATATCAAGTTTCCATAAACATCCAGTGAATACATTTTATCCTGCCAATTTATACGTTCCCACTTCGAACCTGCCTTGATTTATCTGACCCCCTTCAGTGTTCAAAACACGAGTTGTAAATTTCACCTACGAACGAGAGACGAATGAATCAGAATGTACACGCCGATTGTGAGTAGAGTGACATCAACCTCAACTAGCGGCGTAATTCCTCTTAATATGGTGTTTATATTAGCTCACTATATAGGTCAGCCAATCAATAATGCTCTTCTACGACCCATTTCTAAATTCATACGTTTTCGAGGTCAGCGATGTCTCGTGTCTATTTATAAGTTCTTTGAACATTGAAGAGGGCCAGATATATCAAGGGAAGTTCGGAGTGGGAACGTAGAAATTCGCTTGATAAAATGAAGATGAGTGAATATGACTGCATCAAGTTTTGCATCAAGGGAGGTAACTGGAGAATGGTCCTCTTGTAACCAAACCTAGAAGGCTTGCAAATGGTCCAATATCTGTTGACAAAAGGCTGAAAAAATGGGATTATGAAAGGTATACATCTTCACAACTAGGTAGCTGTAAAATATAGCAAAACAAAATGTTTCACAGTGTCGTAGTTCTCAGCTGACAGGAACACAAAATGTACAGCATTTCAAAATTAGAGGGAATATTTTCGAAATGATATATGGAGCAAATGTTCAATAGTACATCAAGAGCAGGTTCTCACGAGACCATACTTTCGATGTCTTGCATAGATTTGGTCACGAATGGCAGTGCGGTGGTTAAACAGTAGAAGATGAATTGAAATATTTCCATGAAAAGGAAGCAAAACGAAATTTTAGCACATTGGCTTGACCAGTTCAGTGCTAGTACTTGCTGTATAGTGTTCATCATTTCTGAGCTTCTTTTGGTAGGTTGGAAAAGAGAAACTGGGGATTATACATACATCTCAGTTTATCATGGTTACTTGACATTCTTCACACGAAAGAACAAATTAAAATAAGCCAACTTTTCCAAGGAACTTTAAAACTAGTTTAATTTCAAAACTAGACATGCAGACTTTGTTAGAAACATTTGGGTTCCAGGTTCTATATATACATTTCATCCATCTGTTGATATATTTTAACTGAGCTGAATTTTTGGGGTTTTTTTCATGGTTAAATGGAACTTTTCATCATTTTAGACGAGTTTGTGGTGAAAACAATTCTACAAATTTTCCCTCGTCGTAGAGAAGATCTTAGTGTCTGTGAAAACTGCCGGTCTGATAACCATATTAAAACCATACCACCAGTGAAAATTGTAAAACTACCAGCTTACACATGAACTCATGTAGGCCTACATATTGTCAACAAGTTTGTTAGAACATTTTACCAATGTAAGCCGTATTGTGACATTGTGCAACCATGGCAACCGTATTGTGACAGCGGCTATTTATCATGTTCTGGCTGTTGTTCAGAGTGAGCCATATTTGCCAGAATGACTCCCCGCTCCGCATCCCCCCCCCCCCAACCAACCAATAGCCTGTCACAGATTTTGCCATGGTTTTCATACCATTATGATATCCACATATTTCTTATATACAATTGGCCAAGCCTTTGTCCTCGAACAACACACATTCATTTGTAACGAGACGAAAGTTGTACGAAAGATGACCTGTTGATGAGTGTAAGTGGAGGATACAGTAATCTCCCCTGGAAGATGTCTTTGAGTTATGTCCCTTGGAGTAAGTTGTATTGGAAGCCAGTTTCCTCGGTTTAAAATTCAGAGCTGTAATCCACGACTCCTCAAACCAGACATGGTCGATATACATTTGTGGTTTTGTCGGTACATCGTTGAATCCTCACAGAGAAGCTCAATGCTGACTGGCACAGCTCAGCACAGGGGCCTGTGATGGTGAATGTAAAAAAGTAGAAATGAACCTGAAACAATAGAAAGAAAATAATGTTAACATGACAGTTAATTATTAAACAGAGAGTGAAGGTGATTAAGTTGGAAAGGGTGAGTGAGTGAGTGAATAGGATTTAACGTCGCTTTGAACATTTTTTCAGCTATATCACGACGGGGAAGGAAAGGGACGGGAGGGGGTGGGGCGGTGGTAACTAATGCGGGACTTGCACAATACAGGGTTCCGGCCTTGGCCGCTAGGATCGCCTTTGTCTTTATTTCCGTTTCATACCACTTCTGTCGTCTGCAAGGCACAGCTGAGTGGGCTGGCTGATCGTTTCGCTTGGACGCGTAGCGGGCGATAACTCTCCGTAATAACCACCGCCCAATCGCCAGGATCGCGGCGAACGACATTTCCAGTTTATCGAGAAAAAGCAGCCGACATGGAAATAGATATGAAAATTGCAGCTACTGCGTGTTTGCTTTAAGGTATGTGGTTGATTTATATGATTTTAAGTTCAATACTTGATATAATCGATAGAAACCTGTCGTAGTTTATTCGATTGTGCCTCCATATTCGTTAGCAATGGTGAAAGACAAATATGCCGAATATAAAACCGGCCCGCGGGATGATTGAAATAGCATGATTGAAATAGCATAAACGTTTCCGTTCCGGTTCGTTTATATTTTGGAAACACTCAAGGAATTCCCGTAGGTAAGCAAACCCTATGTCGCGAGATATCATGCAGGTAGTTGTCATTTGAACTCTTCTCAAGTCAATAAATACCACGACGTCGGCATTAGCTGACAATGGGTTTAAATGTGTATTCATGCCAGCATGCGTACAGCTGTTAGATATCAGCGGGAATGGAACTTTCAAAGCTGCCCTGAAAGACAAGCTCAGTGCCTAACAGACGATAGAAGTGGTATAAAACGGAAATAAAAACAAAGGCGATCCTAGCGGCCGAGGCCGGAACCCTGTACTGTGCAAGTCCCGAATTGTAACAGAGCAGATCTAATGCTGCCATTTTATAGTGCTGTCCAACTGAAATATCATGCCGTGGGCAGACATGACACCCCACTCAGTCACATTATACTGACACCGAGCGAACCAGTCCTTGTTCTATCCTCTTAATGCTGAGCATAAGCGAGGAAGCAACAAGTTCCGTTTTTCAAGTCTTTGGTATGACCCGGCCTGGGATCAAACCCAGTACATACCGCTTACGAGGCTGACGCTCTACCATTAGGCCACCGCAGTGCTGTTGAAGTTGGAAAGTACTGTAAATGTTTGTACCATTACATTGCTTTAGATTACCCTAATTTGGGCACACCCTCTGTTCGGCGGGGCAAACATTTTTCAGGGAGGGAAACGTGCCAAAATTAGTGAAAATATTCAAAATTCCCGAATTCGGGCAGAATAGGTAGGCTTTGATTCAAATATGACACTTAAAGGTTATAGCAAATGACTCTATACTACTTTGCATTAAAACATACCCAGTAGTGTTCCAAACAACAAATTGTTATTTTTTTCTTGAATAATGTCATCGAAGTGGGTTTTAGGACACGAATAGCACACATGTGGGAGAAAACGTATTGGAGCCATGACCTCTGGTGCATGACGTCACAACCTGATTACGATTGCGCCGTAAACATCAGTCTATGACGTCTGGCGTTGTTACGAAAGATTCACCCAACTGGGGGAGTTCTAGCGTGATGTCGTTGACATTTGACGTCACAAGCGAGATCGTAAACAGTTTGTGACGTCACAGGTCATGCGGTCACAGCTTTCGCCGTTTTAAAAGGGGCGTGAAATTGTCGCACTTTACTGCTGCTATTTCCAACCTTGGGCAGTTTGAAAACATACAAAAATGTAAAACAAGTCTATATAATCACCTCTACAACAATTTAGCACAAAAAAGTAGCAGATTTTGAGACCATTTTGTATAAAGTTTAATTGATGACAAATCTCCATGAACGTAAGTGAACATTGATTCTCAATGCAAGAAAAATACCGGTATTTAGAAAAGAAAGAAAAATATCTTTTATTTTTTTAGAATTTGTTTTGGGGTTTTTTGTTTGTTTTTTTTTGCTCTCTAATTTGGGCACATCCTAATTTGGGCACAGAGTCCGCCCACACAATTCGGAAAATTCACCTCGGCAAAAATAATGTCATATTAAGATAATTCCTATTTAACACCATGTTAAACATTGCTGAGGTGAACTGCTTATGCCACGGCATTGCCACGACATTTACCTCGGCAATTGGCGGATTCCACGATAACCTAGTCCACTTTTCCGTCAAATTCTCCGTCCAACCAAAAAATGACATTAGCAACGTTAAAAATACTAAATACGAAGCTGCGCATCTGAAAATCCCTCGGCTCTGGGCGCCAGCCATTCATAATGTATTCAATTTAAAACAAGACTTCAGGAACACCAAGCAGTCAAGTAACAAATATACAGATTATGAAAAATTTTGCCATTAGAAATGGCCTCAAACATTTCCGTCCAATCAGAGAAACCGGTATTCATTACATAAGTCTGTTGATGCATCGACGATGTATACCAAATTTTACATCGAACATTTGAAAATTATCTGAGATAGAGATCCCTAATGATTTCGCATAAATTAAAGATGGCCGCCCATCCTTCCCACCACTCAGAGAAACTGATGTGGTTATTCATTGCAAGTCTCTTGATACATAGATTCTGTATACCAAGTTTCATATAGAACACTGAAATGGTATCAAAGATAAACATCATTAAAGATTTTGCATAAATTAAAGATGGCCACCAAGGTTTCCGCCCAAGCAGAAAAACCAGAACTGTCTATTGATACATCGATGATGTATATCAAATTTTACATTGAGCACTTGAACCGTATCAGAGATATAGATCATTAATGATTTCGCATAAATTAAAGATGGCCGCCCATCCTTCCCGCCACTCAGAGGAACCGATGTGGTTATTCATTGCAAGTCTCTTGATACATCGATGCTGGATACCAAGTTTCATATAGAACACTGAAATGGTATCAAAGATATATATCATTGAAGATTTTGCATAAATTAAAGATGGCCGCCAAGGTTCCGCCCAATCAGAAACGCCAGAACTGTCATTTATCGTAAGTCTATTGATGCTGCGATGATATATACCAAATTTTACATCGAGCACTCGGACAGTATCAGAGATAGAGATCATTAATGATTTTGCATAAATTAAAGATGGCCGCCCATCATTCCCGCCACTCAGAGGAACTGATGTGGCTATACATTGCAGATCTCTTGATACATCGATGATGTATACCAAGTTTCGTATAGAACACTTGAATGGTATCAGAGATATATATCATTGAAGATTTTGCATAAATTAAAGATGGCCGCCAAGGTTTTCACCGAATCAGGGAAACTGGTTTGGTCATTCCTTTGAAGTTTCTTGATGCATCGATGATCTATACCAAGTTTCACACTGAACAGAGAAATGGTACCTAAGATACACAAGATTAATGATTTCGCATAAATTAAATATGGCCGCCAAAGTTTCGAACCAATCAGGTCCAGATTCAATAGGGTTCTGGGTCATGAGCATATGGATGTGCAGTGCAAGTTTGGGGTGCCTAGGGTAAGTCGTTCTAAAGATATCTTGGTAACAAGAAAGCTGTGATGGTTTCGCATAAATTAAAGATGGCCGCCAAAGTTTCTAACCAATCAGGTCCAGATTCAATAGGGTTCTGGGTCACAAGCATACGGATGTGCACTGCAAGTTTGGTGTGCCTAGGGTAAGTCGTTCTGAAGATATCTTGGTAACGAGAAAGGTGTGACGGACAGACGGACGGACGGACAGACGTACATGACGACGACAATACCCTTCGGCCAAATTTTGGCCGAGGGGTAAAAACTAACTCCTTGTCATTTACATGTTTGCTAAACCCACCAAGGTTGTGTAACCGTTTTATCCTGTAGAGAGACAGCCTTACCCGGTATATTTCTTATCTGCAGTATAGTAGAGAGACAGAAATGTAAATGTTGCTAATGTCACTTGTGCTAATGTCATATTTCCGTCATACTTTTTTTACAGTAATCATCACAAATTAAATGTCAACTAAATTATTCAAAAAAAGATTTACATTGATACTAGCTTGACCTTATTAAGATATATGTACCATTGCCAGTGTGTTAAATACCAATACTTGGATACTATGAGCGTCTGAAAAACGTTGCTAATGTCATTTCCGTCCAACTCCCGTGATGGAAATGACATTAGCAAAATTTTGAAAAGACCCTGTATTACAGTACGAGTGATGTCATACACTGACAAGGGCAGAGATACATCAATACAATTGGCCTAATTCCACTGAGCATACATGTATGCAAGTGCTTGTTCTACAAGAAATTTCTTGTACATATATACAAAATAGATTTTGACGGAAAAATGACATAGGCAACACAAATTTTGAAGATGTCATTTTTGTTTTGTCCCGGTAAATTGAAAACTGTGCATAGAATTCATAGGGATACCTGTTTATTTTCATCTTATGCAATTCATTGACATGTTTAAGATAGTAAGGTACAGGGCACATTGTTTGTTAACGATATTTTTGAATTTATAGGTGTTGCAAATGTCATGTTCCGTCAATGATTGACGGAAATGTGTGTTAGTGGACTAGGTTATCGTGGAATCTGCCAATTACTGATTGCCGAGGTGAATTGTGTGAGCTGCAGACTATAACGTTGTATCAAGGAGGCAACCTGAACATCGGCATTACCCATTGGCTCCTCAAATTTCCTTTTCGTTTTCTGGTAGTATATTGAACATAATTCACTCGTGGTGTATTTAAAATACCATGATGTATTTGATATACACCACAGCTTCCATCCTTTTCCTAGATTCAGGTCGAAAGAGGCGGAGCGCCACACTCAAGCTCAGATGATCATTGGATAAAACAGTTGCATGATAGACACTCGACAATGTATGACAACTATGTAATAGTTACATGATGATACGATATTACAATATTGGCAAGATATTGAGCTCAAGGCATACCTTGCCTCATGTCATCATGTATTAACACAATCTTAATAAACTAATATCCTATCAATGCTCCCCAATCGTATATGGCGCTATGTAGGATCTTACTGATTTCAATTGAATTTGGTGTTCAGAGCGCCAAGATGACGTCATGAATATTTAACAGTCTTAGGACATCATGGTCGCATTTTAACTACTTTACTTGCAGTCAGGGAGGAGGGATAGGGTCATTGCCTCCGCTTTAACCCAAGGTTTACGCCCAGGACCAGTCCATAATTCTACCCCGCATTATGGTGCCAACCTGGCGGGAGGGTGGCAACATCAGAAGATACCCCCGCCAGCGAGATGTGTGATTCGGCTGAGCCAACTAAAAAACACCAGACCATTATGTTCCCTTCAAAGCACTATGAAGAGCTTTCGGGATTGGTTGACACTTGCGTTACCTCAAGCTGGTTAGATCCTGCAAGCGATTTAATTTTAATTAGATTGCATGGAACATTACTTAGCTAACCAGATTTTAAAAATTTAATTGGACAGGAATGGTATAATAAATCCCGTGTACATAATTCACCAATCAGCATAAAATGGATTATATGATAATCGAAGTCCTCTCTTTGTAATAATTCAACTAAACCAAGAGTCATTTGCCCTTCAGGTCATTTGCCCTTCGGACATTTGCCCTTCGGATATTTGCCCTTCTGACCACTTGCCCTTCTGGCCAATTTGCCCTTCCATCCATTTGCCCACACTATACATGATGGTATATGGGAAACTAATTTAATTTCTAATAAAACTAATTTTTAACTAATACAAGGTTATGGTACCGTATTAAAATCCTCTACTCATTCAATCACAGTTAAAGTAAAACTTTGAGGGTTGACCACAATCTTCGGAACAGAAAGTTGAATACATGGACCAAAATCAAGAAGATAATCCATTGTTCTCCATCCAGATGTCCAAACTACATCCTGTAAATGTCATGATGTAGGCTAACAATATCATACCAACACAGAATATGCCATTTATTACGGCTCTCTTAGCCATTATCTACATGTACCTGATGAAAGGTTTGAGCCCATGTTAAGGAAAATTTATTTTTCATTTGATGGTTCATGACTATTCCGCCATCATCGCGAGCAAGTGTGTCGATCGATCGATTACGCCAATCCACTGTGAGGTACGATATGTGACAGGTTTGAATTTCTTCACTGGCCAAACTACTTTGATGTCAGACTGAAATCAACATCGGAAGTCAAAGCAAACCTGCAGGCTTGGGATACCGACATGCTAATTCAAAACAAGCATGGCAGATGAAATGTACGAGATTGTATAACAGAGGCATCGACTCAAGAGCTCGTTCGAACCACCAAAAAATATCCTCGTAAACGCTCCGCAAGGATTTAAGTTCCCATCCTAATAAATTTGATCACTTAAGATTTTATGCTGGAAAATTCTACTTCCTGTGCAATTTGCAGTAGTAATTTTTTTATGAAGTATTCTGACATGACAATTAATCAAACTGGTGTAACTGTACTGTATGTATTGAGTATGAACCTAAAGTACTGAATTACCAAGACCCCTACCCCTTAAATCATCTTAAAATATTATGGCTTTATAACAGGGATGGTAGAGTACATGTAGTTAGCACACTGGACATATAGGCCAGCATTACAATGGCAAAAGGCATGATAAGAGGTTTTTAGGGGTCACAGAAGGCTTATCTTTGAAGTGTGTCAACACAGCCAGGTAAAGTGTTAGGCCATGACATTTAGATATTTGACAAGCTGACAAAGTCTCAACTTACTCCATGCACATTCTTTGTCGAAATTTGATGATTGATTCATAATTCAATGTAATTCATGCTAATCCCAGGCGAGTGTGTGTGTACAGGCAAACCAGAGCAAGAATCAGAATATTCAGGGCTCAAAATAAACACCTGTCTACTTGCTGCTGAGAGACAGGCTACTTTTTGTGTGGGACGGATAGAAAAATAAGTTCACTGCTAATTCAGTTTTGCGGAACCGTCAAAATGAACGCAACAGGCAATAGAAATGATCTATTCTTGAGCTACTATCAAATCTCCATAATTTATGAACATGAACAGAACTCCAGAGAAATAATATTATGTTGTATCATTAATGTTCACACGGCTTTCGAGAGGAGACGAGTCTAAGTTGATTGGTCAGCCATATTGTTGCATTATTCAGTGATGAATGATGTTGATTGGCCGAGAACCATGTGCACAAACACTCTATGCCGTGTTTTCAATTCCAGTGCAATCAGAGGGTAATTGTATATCTGACAGGCAATGATCAGCCATTTTATTAATAGACTTTCTGAACTGATTTCAAGACCACATGACCTTGCCGAATATACCCATATTTAAATGCCAGGCAATGTCTTGTACATTTCCTCCTCTCTGATTATTTTGAGTTCACATGTATGAATCCCTACTTGTTTTGTCTTAAGAGACGACCCGTTGTCATTTCCGCCTGGAACTTCAAAGAGTTTGTGCTCCATATTTTCCTCCACATAAATTAGGCCTTTATCATATGCATGCAGGGCTGCAACATACAGACCTACATTATGGAGGATGTACATGCATATGCAAGATAAACTGTCTTCAAACAGTCCAGGCTGTAAATTGACGAGGATTGATTGATTGATTGATTAATTGATTATTCATCATTCAAGTGGAGAAGATGGCACGATAAGGCAGGATTTTGGCCCATATACATGGTGCGGTTGAAATCAAAAAAATAAAATGTCCTAAAAATAATTGTGTTTTTTTGATGTAATGACAAGAGAAAATTTATGTACCGGTACAAGATATGTGAAAGATCTAGCTAGATTGCGTTATAGTTATTAGTTATGACATGAAATTGAAATCTGCAGCATGCGCTATTTCGTGAAAAAAGGGTCTAAATGGAGTCATTCAAACACAAATTTAGACATGAAAGGACCCCTTGTACCAAGAAGATTTTCCAGTGATGAAGATATGCCACCACAGGCACACATCAGATTAAATGGTCCAAGGGTCCTTCGTGTACAGTATAAATGTGTTTGAATGACCCTTAATATTTTCATGAAATAGCACATGCTGCGGATTAAAATTTCATGTCATAACTTACTATAATCATAAAACAATCGAGCCAGAACTTCCGGATATTATTTTCTCTTGCTGTTGCATTAAAACACAATTATTTTTAGGACATTTAATTTTTCGATTTCAACTGCACCATGTACATGTATAGGCCAGAATCCCGCCAATCTAGTACAATCTCCTTTATAAGTGTGCACATGGAATATGAACCCAGATAAAATGGTCTACGGACCAGTATACATGTACAGTTATCCACCATGTTTACCAATAAGCAATACTAGCTGTTTGATCATGCCAATGTCCACATGTACATTGACTGAATGAGAATGTATTGAGAGATAATTGGAATGGCCTGAGGCTGTAATTTACAGGGTTCATTGTCAAACATTATTGTGACTGTACTTATATGCCAGCTATATATACAGTGTATGTGTGTAAATTGTAACAAGGGTGACACTAAATCACCCAATATCTCTACTTATACTGTTCTAATATGCACCTCTATAATCTGTTACCCATACTCTAATATATATAAGAAACAAGTACCGTACATGTAGTACTGTTAACCTATGACCATTCTCAATTCTCATCTACAACTAAAACCTGCAGATCTATATATAACAATCTCAGTAAACTCAGATAATATCACGGAATATTATATTTTTCAGCGATATATAAATCCCGTGCGAATTTTGAAACTATATTTGTTAGCCAATCAGGTGGCTAGCTTGATGAAACAATTTCAAAATCACATTCACACCCACGGTTATTTGCACACAGTAGCACATGGACTAATATATAAACATTATCAGGAAACAGTGAGTGAGTGAATAGGGTTTAACGTCGCTTTCAACTATATTTCAGTCATATCACGACATTGGGTCCTATTGCTTTTCACACCTGGGAAAGATCAGAGATTTGTTAGAATGCAAGATACAAGAATGCAATCAAATCAGGCATCACTAGAGAGCCATTCTCCATGGATATATTTATTTGGCATTCAATTTCAAGGTACCTCATCTGAAGAGAGTACATAATAATAATCAATGAACAATAAAGCACACACGAACAAAATAAACAAGTGGTTATAGGTTACTGAATTTAAAACACAACGATGATTTTATTATCGATTTCTTCAGCAATAACATATAATAGGGTCATTGTTGTGTTTAAATTTAGTAATTTCTCTCATAAAATCCAGCCATTTTTTATTTCTTTTTGAGGTAGAACATTTTTTAACTAATGACTGAACTGAAGAAATGGTGCAATGTTGTATAGGCTGGATATATAAAACGTGCAGTATAACATGCCTTCAATCTCAACGAAATTCCAAGACCAGCAAATGAGTGAAAACGGATAGGCCTACTATCGGAATGTGTGTGGTATCGGAATGTGTGTCAACATCACACTGTAAGTTAGGCTAAAAATAACAACCTCCATTCTCCGATCAAATGATTTGCTTCCTTCATGCATCGTGGCATATACAGCTCGCCTGACGCGAGATTCTGGTATTTCGGTGGCCTTCCGCAATACCACCGGCTAACAGCGACCAGCATGATCACGAGGGTTCCCGAATATTTCCAACAATTTACGGCAGATGTTCGGGAAGCATGGCGTGGACTATGAGGGAAAACATGGCGGAGCTACCTTGAAACGTATAATGCCGACATATTTTGGCAAGTACCATTAAAGTTACTGATATTTTCGAGAGCTGGGCGCATCATTTTTTTTTTTGCTTTAGTGCTGGGCGGCCGAAGTTAGTCCCAGGCGCTTAGAAGTCACAGAGAAGAATACAGCCAAGGGTTCCCAATGGGCATGACAGTGCACTCGCTGAGCTAACAATAAATAATGAAAAAAAAATAATTATAAATCAAATTTTCATCAGAATTCGATCAGCTCAGAACTTGCTGGTAACAATGCCCTAATGCACGCTCATGCCAAAAATCAAGGTTCTAATGTTAATGGTTCTCCTTATTTTGCCGACGAAAGGATTCGTATGGACTCACTGACTCATTACCGGACAATTTGCGATCTGTAGCCTACTTCGTAGGAAAATAAGTTCACTGCTAATTCAGTTTTGCGGAACCATCAAAATGAACGCAACAGGCAATAGAAATGATCTATTTTTGAGCTACTATCAAACTTCCATAATTTATGAACATGAACAAAACTCCAGAGAAATAATGTTAAGTTGTATCATTAATGTTCAGACGGCTTTCAAGAGGAGACGAGTCTAAGTTGATTGGTCAGCCATATTGTTGCATTATTCAGTAAATGAATGATGCTGAGAGCCATGTGCACAAAAGCTGTATGCTGTGTTTTCAATTCCAGTGCAATCAGAGGGTAATTTGTATATCTGACAGACAATGACCAGCCATTTTATTAATAGACTTTCTGAACTGACTTCAAGACCACATGACCTTGCCGAATATGCCCATATTTAAATGCCTTGTACATTTTCTCCTCTCTGATTATTTTGAGTTCACATGTATGAATCCCTACTTGTTTTGTCTTAAAGAGACGACCCGTTGTCATTTCCACCTGGAACTTCAAAGAGTAACTTGTCTTCCATATTTTTCTCTACATAAATTAGGCCTTTATCGTGTGCATGCAAGGCTGCAGTATGGAGTATACAGACCTACATTATGGAGGATGTACATGCATATGCAAGATAAACTGTCTACAAACAGTCCAGGCTCTAAATTAACGGGAATTGATTAATTGATTGATTAATTGATTATTCATCATTCAAGTGGAGAAGATGGCACGATAAGGCAGGATTTTGGCCTATATACGTGGTGCGGTTGAAATCGAAAAAATAAAATGTCCTAAAAATAATTGTGTTTTTTGATGTAATGACAAGAGAAAATTTATGTACCAGTAAAAAATATGTGAAAGATCTAGCTAGATTGCGTTATGGTTATTAGTTATGACATGAAATTGAAATCTGCAGCATGCGCTATTTCGTGAAAAAAGGGTCTAAATGGAGTCATTCAAACACAAATTTAGACATGAAAGGACCCCTTGTACCAAGAAGATTTTCCAGTGATGAAGATATGCCACCACAGGCACACATCAGATTAAATGGTCCAAGGGTCCTTCGTGTACAGTATAAATGTGTTTGAATGACCCTTAATATTTTCATGAAATAGCACATGCTGCGGATTAAAATTTCATGTCATAACTTACTATAATCATAAAACAATCGAGCCAGAACTTCCGGATATTATTTTCTCTTGCTGTTGCATTAAAACACAATTATTTTTAGGACATTTAATTTTTCGATTTCAACTGCACCATGTACATGTATATAGGCCAGAATCCCGCCAATCTAGTACAATCTCCTTTATAAGTGTGCACATGGAATATGAACCCAGATAAAATGGTCTACCGACCAGTATACATGTACAGTTATCCACCATGTTTACCAATAAGCAATACTAGCTGTTTGATCATGCCAATGTCCACATGTACATTGACTGAATGAGAATGTATTGAGAGATAATTGGAATGGCCTGAGGCTGTAATTTACTGGGTTCATTGTCAAACATTATTGTGACTGTACTTATATGCCAGCTATATATACAGTGTATGTGTGTAAATTGTAACAAGGGTGACACTAAATCACCCAATATCTCTACTTATACTGTTCTAATATGTACCTCTATAATCTGTTACCCATACTCTAATATATAAGAAACAAGTACCGTACATGTAGTACTGTTAACCTATGACCATTCTCATCTACAGCTAAAACCTGCAGATGTATATAACAATCTCAGTAAAGTTCAGATATAATATCATGGAATATTATATCTTTCAGCGATATATAAATCCCGTGCGAATTTTGAAACTATATTTGTTAGCCAATCAGGTGGCTAGCTTGGTGAAACAATTTCAAAATCACACCCACGGTTATTCACACACAGTAGCACATGGACTAATAATATATAAACATTATCAGGAAACAGTGAGTGAATAGGGTTTAACGTCGCTTTCAACTATATTTCAGTCATATCACGACGTTGGGTCCTATTGCTTTTCACACCCGAGAACCACACGGGTGGGGTCCTATTCGTTTCAAACCCGGAAAGCCCACAGGTCACGAGGTGCCTCAGTTAGTCGCCTCTTACAACAAGCTCTCTGAGGAGCTGAGGCCTATTCTCACCATGACATTGCACAACGACATCGCAGGTCAATCCCCGGAAGCCCCACAGGGCTTATCGGGAAACAGTATCCAAATAT
>JAVTVY010017353.1:0-63472 GCA_036873755.1 Hanleya hanleyi | reverse complement strand
CTGCTTCACCAAATGTGGACTCGGTGGATGGTGTAGGGGCTGTGGTGATCCCTCGCCGGGTAGCAGGTGGGTCATCAGCCGGCGATCTTCGGGGGTATGGGCTTTTAAATCTACGAACAGGTAGCCGTACGGACGACTTGTCGCTTCTTGAAACGCCTGCATGAAATGGTCGATGTTCTGAGGATAAATTCGACTACCAAACACACGAATTTGTGCTCTGTCAATGGGGTTGGAGAACAACACAAAATATTGGCAGTTCAAGGCAATATCTCTGGACGCCTTCCCTTGAGGAAAGAGATTCTGGGTCAAATAGATGACGGACAGATTGCGATGATGGGACCCTTTGGTGAATAGGTCGGCGATTTTCGAATTGTCCTTGGCCGCACTCATCGGATCATCTAGCACTACCACGTTGGTCTGCTCGGGGTCAAAGTAATACGGTTCGTCTATGTCATGAGGAATCCCTGGGACGAAACTCACATTCTGTAATCGCGTAGTTTCGTAGGCGGACTGCCATTGGCTATAACACCAAACAACACATGTCGGAGCTGGGGTTGCCATACCTTCCTCTAAGAACTTCATTACCCAGGACGTCTTTCCACATGCCGTAGGGCCGCTCACCGTCATCGTGTAGGGATGCTCTACTGCACTTGCTGGACCTATAGCGGGACTCGGTGGTGTCTCTTGGTTGTGTTTGCCTTGAATGTGCCTGATCATACTATCGCGACGAGAGAAGGTTCTCTGACAGAACGTACACGCACACGACATGTTGATCTGTCGACCAATACATAAGGACTGATGAGGGACACATGTTCATTCTTATATGTACAGACACCACCACCACACACACACACACACCACCACCACCATCACCACCACCACCACCACCGCCACCAACGGGGGTGGTGGTGGGAACTCCCGTGTGGCAGAGCTCTTGGATCGGAGCTCTTGGAGCTCAAAGCCTGTGGAGCTCAGATCTCGGAAGTGACATTTGCATACGACCTCTGTGAGGTCACTTCCGCTTCCGTTCACGTGACCGGAACTGACCTTTGACCCCGGCGCGCGCGGTGTAAAGGTTTCCACCGAGCGCGCGCCGGGGCCAAAGGTCAGTTCCGGTCACGTGGACGGAAGCGGAAGTGACCTCACAGAGGTCGTATGCAAATGTCACTTCCGAGATCTGAGCTCCACAGGCTTTGAGCTCCAAGAGCTCCGATCCAAGAGCTCTGCCACACGAGAGTTCCCACCACCACCACCATCGGGCGTTGACGCCCGTCAACGCCCAGTGGTGGCGGTGGTGGTGGTGGTGGTGGTGGTGGTGGTGGTGTGTGTGTGTGTGTGTGTGGTAGTGTGTGGTGGTGGTGTCTGTACATATAAGAATGAACATGTGTCCCTCATCAGTCCTTATGTATTGGTCGACAGATCAACATGTCGTGTACGTGTACGTTCTGTCAGAGAACCTTCTCTCGTCGCGATAGTATGATCAGGCACAGTCAAGGCAAACACAACCAAGAGACACCACCGAGTCCCGCTATAGGTCCAGCAAGTGCAGTAGAGGATCCCTACACGATGACGGTGAGCGGCCCTACGGCATGTGGAAAGACGTCCTGGGTAATGAAGTTCTTAGAGGAAGGTGTGGCAACCCCAGCTCCGACACGTGTTGTTTGGTGTTATAGCCAATGGCAGCCCGCCTACGAAACTACGCGATTACAGAATGTGAGTTTCGTCCCAGGGATTCCTCATGACATAGACGAACCGTATTACTTTGACCCCGAGCAGACCAACGTGGTAGTGCTAGATGATCTGATGAGTGCGGCCAAGGACAATTCGAAAATCGCCGACCTATTCATCAAAGGGTCCCATCATCGCAATCTGTCCGTCATCTATTTGACCCAGAATCTCTTTCCTCAAGGGAAGGCGTCCAGAGATATTGCCTTGAACTGCCAATACTTTGTGTTGTTCTCCAACCCCATCGACAGAGCACAAATTCGTGTGTTTGGTAGTCGAATTTATCCTCAGAACATCGACCATTTCATGCAGGCGTTTCAAGAAGCGACAAGTCGTCCGTACGACTACCTGTTCGTAGATTTAAAAGCCCATACCCCCGAAGATCGCCGGCTGACAACCCACCTGCTACCCGGCGAGGGATCACCACAGCCCCTACACCATCCACCGAGTCCACATTTGGTGAAGCAGCAACCCACCCCCGTACAGCGGGCCTTCTTCATATCACCAGTCCCGGAATATCACCCAACCGTGAAGGCCCAACCCGAGGTTGAAGAACATAATGTGAACTCGATGCTATGGAAGGATTTGTTCAAAGAAAGTATGGACGCCGAGATGGGCGAGATTTTGGAGGCCACAGGAAACAAGTTTCAACGCAAAGGGTATTCGAAAGAGGCAGCTGCAGTTTTAGCCCATAACAGATTGGCACCCAGACTACGACGGGCTTTACGTCAGCAGTATGTCGACTTACTGACCCATATGAACTTGTTGGATAAGGATCCAGTCCATATGGAGATTGAAAGAACAGCGTCGATGTTGAAAACCTCGGGCATGAACTGGAAAGCGGCGTATGTCAGAGCAATAGCACAAAAGAAACATTTGTTCGAACGCATCATTAAACGTCGTTAAAGCGTTAAGAAAGTGTGTTAAAGCGTTGAGACGAGCGTTAAGGCGTAACGACGGGCGTTGACGGGCGTCACTGCATTTCGATGAATTGATGTCAATTCCATGAAATCAGAGCTTCTGAGCTAATTCACCAGGGCGTTGAAGCGTTGAGCTAAGCGTTGATGACCGTTACTGTCTATAAAAGCGAGCGTATTCCCAAAACACGCACAGTCGACGTTCAACCGTCAACATGGCTTATACTTGTTCTGAGTGTGAACGCACGTTCACCAGACATTACGATATGATGCGACACCAGAAAAATATACATGGGATTGAAGACGCCGAGGAGCCCGTTGAGGCAGATACTGATACAGAGATTGATGAGAGTGCATCGACTGATACCGATTCCAAGATTGCTGACAGTATATCTACTGATATGGAGAGCTTGACCTCAGAGAGTCAGCCTACATCCCAAGAAAGTGAAGCAGAACCTACCTTCTGGGATCGTATTGTGACAGCAGCTATCAATACTCACGCTGAAGCGATCGAGGACGCCGGAGAGGATAATTTACAACAGACGTACACCCAAATGCGCTCCCGCATCAGGAAAACAGCCATGGCGATCTATGAACAGTATACCTTACTACCGCTTGAAATGAAAGGCGACCCCACGCACAGGTCCACTTGGAAGAGGCTATGGGGCTACCACCCACAGAGGCCCTGGAAAATGCGATCAGAATGCGCAAACAACTGTTTCAGGACATGCTGCCCGAAGAATACCCAGGCCTGTCCGACGATGATTAGAATAAACGGTTCAGAATGAACATGACCGAAGAAGGAACTCTCTGAAATGGCGACTTCTGATTGGACAAGAATACATCTAACGGACAGGAACGAATAGGACAGATGCAAATGGCGGTCTCTGATTGGACAAGAGTCTTTCTTGAATTGTAAACATACCCAACGCGGCTCCCCCAGCGTGGGTTGTTGTTGTTGTTTTCTCTCTCCGGTCTATATCATGGCGTCAAGGCGCTATGCTAGAGCGTTAAGGCGTAACTACGAGCGTTGACGGGCGTCACTGCATTTCCAATGAATTAATGACAATTCCATGAAAATCAGAGCTTTTGGGCTAATTTACCAGTGTGTTGAAGCGTTGAGCTTGACGTCACTGTCACAACCCACGTGACCTGCGCAGCAGAATGGAAACGACACCCTAGTCTAGCCCCCTCACCTAGGCTTCACATGGATACCTCACTCGACCCAATAGGCCCATGAGGGGCTCGGCTAGACCCTAAAAACGTCTATTTCCATACTACGGTCAGGCTGCGCATGCGCAGAATGACGTTATTTCAACCCCACACCCACGCCATCAGAGGCACCCTCACATAGGCTTCACATGGATACCTCACAAGACCCATTCGAACCGTGAATAGCCCATCTCTAACCCAAACACACCCAAAAATGTCTGCTTTCTATACTACGGCCAGGCTGCGCATGCGCAGACTATTGACAACGGACGAACCATTAGTGTAGTCAAGTGCTCCTCCACGAGAGCTTCAAAATAAGACCTCACTCGACCCCATTGGACCATTAGGGACTCACCTAGACTCCAACATGTCCACCCCGTATGGACCTATACACCCATAGCCATGCAGTTTAGGCCTATGGGCCCAGGCCTCGGTGACTTATTTCAAAAATTTCACCGTTTTGCTCCGGGACACTTCCTATCGTGTTCTAAATGACGAGACGTGAAAAACAAATCCAAACAACCCTACCGTAAATGTATAGAAGTAGGTTTCCCAGGGGGACAAACATTGATCCTATACCCCCAGTATGGGACTATATGGGGCTATATCGTACTTTTTCAAAAATTTCACCGATTCGCTCCGGGACACTTCCTATCATGTTTGTCTTGACGAGACTAAGAAAACGAGACCCCACAACCTATACCGCAAATGTCGAGAAGTAGGTTTCCCAGGATGGTCCTATACCCCCCATACCCCATATAGGCATTTTCACGTAATTTAGGATAAAGTCCGTGTTCCGTATTTTTTCAGGAAAAATTTTACATACACCCACCCTGGAACTAGCGGGAGATAACTCTATTGATAGGCAAGCCCCGTTAAGCCCGGCGACCTATATATCCCCCATACCCCATATAGGCATTTTCCCGGATTTTTCGATAAAGTCCGTTTTCCGTTTTTTTTTCAGGAAAAATTTTACATGCACCCACCCATGACTGGATGCCCCTTCACATAGGCTTCACTTTGATGCCTCATAGAACTCCATCGGCCCATTAGTGGCTCCCCTAGCTCCAAAACGGCTATTTTCATACCCTTGGGCCACCGCGCATGCGCAGAATGCCGCTATTTCAACCCCACACCCAGCCCATTAGATGCCCCTTCACCTAAGCTTCACTTTGATACCTCACTCGACCCCATCGGACCATTTTATCTAGGGATTACTTTTTCTCCGCGGAAGCTTTTTCCCGAGACCGAATCACCGCCAGACATGACCGCATCACCGCGGATGAATACATCTTTATACAATTAAAATTAATTAATTAATTTATTTATTTATTTATTTATTCTGTGGAAACATGCAAATGTTCGAATCAAGGGAGATAACCCGAAATTTGTCAAAAATCAAAAAAGTGCAAACAGAGTTATCGATCCCGGCAAAATAAGACCTGTAATGCCGTTATACTACTACTCACCGATCACGGTATATCTGCCTGCGACCATCAGCTCCATACATTTGATGGATTTTCTCGATATTGAGTACTAAAAATAGGAAAGTTGCCCATATAAATAAATAAATAATTGTTCAAAAACGTTTTTGATCTTCAACCTCTTTGATGTAGGTCTAGTTTACGCTTTGCAAAGATCTAGACCATCCGTGATCATTCAGATAATCATGTTTCAGATCTTTGATTTTCATAATCTAAAGTAAAGAAATAAGTTGGAAAGAGTTCTATAACAGAAAAACGCTAAAGTATTCTTAAAAATTCTTTATCTTTTTCAATGGCAATTTGCGTTTGTGGATGTTCAAATGCTTCCAGCCTTAAATTTCAATGAATAAATTAGTACATTCAGAAGGGAAAAGTGAACTGGGGTCGTGGGAAACCACTGCAAAAGACGCATATGTTACTTCAATATATACCCGAGTGTACTGTTTGGGTTATCGGACTTTTCAGCAATTGACGCGATTCATCTTTTACAGGCACACGGCGATATGATCGGCCAGCCACATGGGCAAAATAAAACTTAGCATGGCATTGTTTGTTAGAAGCTGGCAACTATGCTAAATGTCTGCGAAATATCATACTCAACAACGTAGGGGTGGATGCCCATCTCAAAATTGCATTTTTCGGACATAGTGGTCAGTTTTGACCAACTTCAAATTTTCAATTTTTGTGTTTTTTTAATCTACAAAATACAGGCTTTAAGACACTGTAACACACACTGGTATATTGTTGATAGAGTGCACACAATTGCTCATTACGTATTTAAACCTATATCGTAAAACAGAGATATTAAACATAACATTAAAAAAAACATGTTTTCTCGAATTTGACCTGCATTTAAATCGCACTTTCTCAGGTTGTTATCATAATAAGCATTATTCTTAGCTCTTATTTTGCCGGGATCGATAACTCTGTTTGCACTTTTTTGATTTTTGACAAATTTCGGGTTATCTCCCTTGATTCGAACATTTGCATGTTTTCACAGAATAAATAAATAAATAAATTAATTAATTAATTAATTTTAACTTTATAAAGATGTATTCATCCGCGGTGATGCGGTCATGTCTGGCGGTGATTCGGTCTCGGGAAAAAGCCCCTAGTCCCTAGATAAAATGGTCCGATGGGGTCGAGTGAGGTATCAAAGTGAAGCTTAGGTGAAGGGGCATCTAATGGGCTGGGTGTGGGGTTGAAATAGCGGCATTCTGCGCATACGCGGTGGCCCAAGGGTATGAAAATAGCCGTTTTGGAGCTAGGGGAGCCACTAATGGGCCGATGGAGTTCTATGAGGTATCAAAGTGAAGCCTATGTGAAGGGGCATCCAGTCATGGGTGCATGTAAAATTTTTCCTGAAAAAAAAAAACGGAAAACGGACTTTATCGAAAAATCCGGGAAAATGCCTATATGGGGTATGGGGGATATATAGGTCGCCGGGCTTAACGGGGCTTGCCTATCAATAGAGTTATCTCCCCTAGTTCCAGGGTGGGTGTATGTAAAAATTTTCCTGAAAAAATACGGAACACGGACTTTATTCTAAATTACGTGAAAATGCCTATATGGGGTATGGGGGGTATAGGACCATCCTGGGAAACCTACTTCTCGACATTTGCGGTATAGGTTGTGGGGTCTCGTTTTCTTAGTCTCGTCAAGACAACATGATAGGAAGTGTCCCGGAGCGAATCGGTGAAATTTTTGAAAAAGTACGATATAGCCCCATATAGTCCCATACTGGGGGTATAGGACCAATGTTTGTCCCCCTGGGAAACCTACTTCTATACATTTGCGGTAGGGTTGTTTGGATTTGTTTTTCACGTCTCGTCATTTAGAACACGATAGGAAGTGTCCCGGAGCAAAACGGTGAAATTTTTGAAAAAAGTCACCGAGGCCTGGATAGGCCCATAGGCCTATATACTGCATGGCTATGGGTGTATAGGTCCATACGGGGTGGGCATGTTGGAGTCTAGGTGAGTCCCTAATGGTCCAATGGGGTCGAGTGAGGTCTTATTTTGAAGCTCTCGTGGAGGAGCACTTGACTACACTAATGGTTCGTCCGTTGTCAATAGTCTGCGCATGCGCAGCCTGGCCGTAGTATAGAAAGCAGACATTTTTGGGTGTGTTTGGGTTAGAGATGGGCTATTCACGGTTCGAATGGGTCTTGTGAGGTATCCATGTGAAGCCTATGTGAGGGAGCCTCTGATGGCGTGGGTGTGGGGTTGAAATATCGTCATTCTGCGCATGCGCAGCCTGGCCGTAGTATGGAAATAGACGTTTTTGGGGTCTAGCCGAGCCCCTCATGGGCCTATTGGGTCGAGTGAGGTATCCATGTGAAGCCTAGGTGAGGGGGCTAGACTAGGGTGTCGTTTCCATTCTGCTGCGCAGGTCACGTGGGTTGTGACAGTGACGTCAAGCTCAACACTTCAACTCCCTGGTGAATTAGCCCAAAAGCTCTGATTTTCATGGAATTGTCATTAATTCATTGGAAATGCAGTGACGCCCGTCAACGCTCGTAGTTACGCCTTAACGCTCTAGCATAGCGCCTTGACGCCATGATATAGACCGGAGAGAGAAAACAACAACAACAAGGATGACACATGAGGGAACAACAACAACAACAACAAGTTTTTTTTTCATATAGTTTATTTTCCCCTCCATCATAACATACCCACGCTGGGGGAGCCGCGTTGGGTATGTTTACAATTCAAGAAAGACTCTTGTCCAATCAGAGACCGCCATTTGCATCTGTCCTATTCGTTCCTGTCCGTTAGATGTATTCTTGTCCAATCAGAAGTCGCCATTTCAGAGAGTTCCTTCTTCGGTCATGTTCATTCTGAAACGTTTATTCTAATCATCGTCGGACAGGCCTGGGTATTCTTCGGGCAGCATGTCCTGAAACAGTTGTTTGCGCATTCTGATCGCATTTTCCAGGGCCTCTGTGGGTGGTAGCCCCATAGCCTCTTCCAAGTGACGCTTGGTCTTCATGATGGACCTGTGCGTGGGGTCGCCTTTCATTTCAAGCGGTAGTAAGGTATACTGTTCATAGATCGTCATGGCTGTTTTCCTGATGCGGGAGCGCATTTGGGTGTACGTCTGTTGTAAATTATCCTCTCCGGCGTCCTCGATCGCTTCAGCGTCAGTATTGATAGCTGCTGTCACAATACGAGCCCAGAAGGTAGGTTCTGCCTCACTTTCCTGGGATGTAGGCTGACTCTCTGAGGTCAAGCTCTCCATATCAGTAGATATACTGTCAGCAATCTTGGATTCGGTATCAGTCGATGCACTCTCATCAATCTCTGTATCAGTATCTGCCTCAACGGGCTCCTCGGCGTCTTCAATCCCATGTATATTTTTCTGGTGTCGCATCATATCGTAATGTCTGGTGAACGTGCGTTCACACTCAGAACAAGTATAAGCCATGTTGACGGTTGAACGTCGACTGTGCGTGTTTTGGGAATACGCTCGCTTTTATAGACAGTAACGGTCATCAACGCTTAGCTCAACGCTTCAACGCCCTGGTGAATTAGCTCAGAAGCTCTGATTTCATGGAATTGACATCAATTCATCGAAATGCAGTGACGCCCGTCAACGCCCGTCGTTACGCCTTAACGCTCGTCTCAACGCTTTAACACACTTTCTTAACGCTTTAGCGACGTTTAATGATGCGTTCGAACAAATGTTTCTTTTGTGCTATTGCTCTGACATACGCCGCTTTCCAGTTCATGCCCGAGGTTTTCAACATCGACGCTGTTCTTTCAATTTCCATATGGACTGGATCCTTATCCAACAATTTCATATGGGTCAGTAAGTCGACATACTGCTGACGTAAAGCCCGTCGTAGTCTGGGTGCCAATCTGTTATGGGCTAAGATTGCAGCTGCCTCTTTCGAATACCCTTTGCGTTGAAACTTGTTTCCTGTGGCCTCCAAAATCTCGCCCATCTCGGCGTCCATACTTTCTTTGAACAAATCCTTCCATAGCCTCGAGTTCACATTATGTTCTTCAACCTCGGGTTGGGCCTTCACGGTTGGGTGATATTCCGGGACTGGTGATATGAAGAAGGCCCGCTGTACGGGGGTGGGTTGCTGCTTCACCAAATGTGGACTCGGTGGATGATGTAGGGGCTGTGGTGATCCCTCGCCGGGTAGCAGGTGGGTTGTCAGCCGGCGATCTTCGGGGGTATGGGCTTTTAAATCTACGAACAGGTAGCCGTACGGACGACTTGTCGCTTCTTGAAACGCCTGCATGAAATGGTCGATGTTCTGAGGATAAATTCGACTACCAAACACACGAATTTGTGCTCTGTCGATGGGGTTGGAGAACAACACAAAGTATTGGCAGTTCAAGGCAATATCTCTGGACGCCTTCCCTTGAGGAAAGAGATTCTGGGTCAAATAGATGACGGACAGATTGCGATGATGGGACCCTTTGGTGAATAGGTCGGCGATTTTCGAATTGTCCTTGGCCGCACTCATCAGATCATCTAGCACTACCACGTTGGTCTGCTCGGGGTCAAAGTAATACGGTTCGTCTATGTCATGAGGAATCCCTGGGACGAAACTCACATTCTGTAATCGCGTAGTTTCGTAGGCGGGCTGCCATTGGCTATAACACCAAACAACACCTGTCGGAGCTGGGGTTGCCACACCTTCCTCTAAGAACTTCATTACCCAGGACGTCTTTCCACATGCCGTACGGCCGCTCACCGTCATCGTGTAGGGATGCTCTACTGCACTTGCTGGACCTATAGCGGGACTCGGTGGTGTCTCTTGGTTGTGTTTGCCTTGAATGTGCCTGATCATACTATCGCGACGAGAGAAGGTTCTCTGACAGAATGTACACTTACACGACATGTTGATCTGTCGACCAATACATAAGGACTGATGAGGGACACATGTTCATTCTTATATGTACAGACACCACCACCACACACTACCACACACACACACACACACACACACACACCACCACCACCACCACCACCACCGCCACCACCGGGCGTTGACGGGCGTCAACGCCCGGTGGTGGTGGTGGTGGGAACTCCCGTGTGGCAGAGCTCTTGGATCGGAGCTCTTGGAGCTCAAAGCCTGTGGAGCTCAGATCTCGGAAGTGACATTTGCATACGACCTCTGTGAGGTCACTTCCGCTTCCGTTCACGTGACCGGAACTGACCTTTGACCCCGGCGCGCGCGGTGTAAAGGTTTCCACCGAGCGCGCGCCGGGGCCAAAGGTCAGTTCCGGTCACGTGGACGGAAGCGGAAGTGACCTCACAGAGGTCGTATGCAAATGTCACTTCCGAGATCTGAGCTCCACAGGCTTTGAGCTCCAAGAGCTCCGATCCAAGAGCTCTGCCACACGAGAGTTCCCACCACCACCACCATCGGGCGTTGACGCCCGTCAACGCCCAGTGGTGGCGGTGGTGGTGGTGGTGGTGGTGGTGGTGGTGGTGTGTGTGTGTGTGTGTGTGGTAGTGTGTGGTGGTGGTGTCTGTACATATAAGAATGAACATGTGTCCCTCATCAGTCCTTATGTATTGGTCGACAGATCAACATGTCGTGTACGTGTACGTTCTGTCAGAGAACCTTCTCTCGTCGCGATAGTATGATCAGGCACAGTCAAGGCAAACACAACCAAGAGACACCACCGAGTCCCGCTATAGGTCCAGCAAGTGCAGTAGAGGATCCCTACACGATGACGGTGAGCGGCCCTACGGCATGTGGAAAGACGTCCTGGGTAATGAAGTTCTTAGAGGAAGGTGTGGCAACCCCAGCTCCGACACGTGTTGTTTGGTGTTATAGCCAATGGCAGCCCGCCTACGAAACTACGCGATTACAGAATGTGAGTTTCGTCCAAGGGATTCCTCATGACATAGACGAACCGTATTACTTTGACCCCGAGCAGATCAACGTGGTAGTGCTAGATGATCTGATGAGTGCGGCCAAGGACAATTCACACGTCGCCGACTTGTTTACTAAAGGATCCCATCATCGCAATCTGTCCGTCATCTATTTGACCCAGAATCTCTTTCCTCAAGGGAAGGCGTCCAGAGATATTGCCTTGAACTGCCAATACTTTGTGTTGTTCTCCAACCCCATCGACAGAGCACAAATTCGTGTGTTTGGTAGTCGAATTTATCCTCAGAACATCGACCATTTCATGCAGGCGTTTCAAGAAGCGACAAGTCGTCCGTACGGCTACCTGTTCGTAGATTTAAAAGCCCATACCCCCGAAGATCGCCGGCTGACAACCCACCTGCTACCCGGCGAGGGATCACCACAGCCCCTACACCATCCACCGAGTCCACATTTGGTGAAGCAGCAACCCACCCCCGTACAGCGGGCCTTCTTCATATCACCAGTCCCGGAATATCACCCAACCGTGAAGGCCCAACCCGAGGTTGAAGAACATAATGTGAACTCGATGCTATGGAAGGATTTGTTCAAAGAAAGTATGGACGCCGAGATGGGCGAGATTTTGGAGGCCACAGGAAACAAGTTTCAACGCAAAGGGTATTCGAAAGAGGAAGCTGCAATTTTAGCCCATAACAGATTGGCACCCAGACTACGACGGGCTTTACGTCAGCAGTATGTCGACTTACTGACCCATATGAAATTGTTGGATAAGGATCCAGTCCATATGGAAATTGAAAGAACAGCGTCGATGTTGAAAACCTCGGGCATGAACTGGAAAGCGGCGTATGTCAGAGCAATAGCACAAAAGAAACATTTGTTCGAACGCATCATTAAACGTCGTTAAAGCGTTAAGAAAGTGTGTTAAAGCGTTGAGACGAGCGTTAAGGCGTAACGACGGGCGTTGACGGGCGTCACTGCATTTCGATGAATTGATGTCAATTCCATGAAATCAGAGCTTCTGAGCTAATTCACCAGGGCGTTGAAGCGTTGAGCTAAGCGTTGATGACCGTTACTGTCTATAAAAGCGAGCGTATTCCCAAAACACGCACAGTCGACGTTCAACCGTCAACATGGCTTATACTTGTTCTGAGTGTGAACGCACGTTCACCAGACATTACGATATGATGCGACACCAGAAAAATATACATGGGATTGAAGACGCCGAGGAGCCCGTTGAGGCAGATACTGATACAGAGATTGATGAGAGTGCATCGACTGATACCGATTCCAAGATTGCTGACAGTATATCTACTGATATGGAGAGCTTGACCTCAGAGAGTCAGCCTACATCCCAAGAAAGTGAAGCAGAACCTACCTTCTGGGATCGTATTGTGACAGCAGCTATCAATACTCACGCTGAAGCGATCGAGGACGCCGGAGAGGATAATTTACAACAGACGTACACCCAAATGCGCTCCCGCATCAGGAAAACAGCCATGGCGATCTATGAACAGTATACCTTACTACCGCTTGAAATGAAAGGCGACCCCACGCACAGGTCCACTTGGAAGAGGCTATGGGGCTACCACCCACAGAGGCCCTGGAAAATGCGATCAGAATGCGCAAACAACTGTTTCAGGACATGCTGCCCGAAGAATACCCAGGCCTGTCCGACGATGATTAGAATAAACGGTTCAGAATGAACATGACCGAAGAAGGAACTCTCTGAAATGGCGACTTCTGATTGGACAAGAATACATCTAACGGACAGGAACGAATAGGACAGATGCAAATGGCGGTCTCTGATTGGACAAGAGTCTTTCTTGAATTGTAAACATACCCAACGCGGCTCCCCCAGCGTGGGTTGTTGTTGTTGTTTTCTCTCTCCGGTCTATATCATGGCGTCAAGGCGCTATGCTAGAGCGTTAAGGCGTAACTACGAGCGTTGACGGGCGTCACTGCATTTCCAATGAATTAATGACAATTCCATGAAAATCAGAGCTTTTGGGCTAATTTACCAGTGTGTTGAAGCGTTGAGCTTGACGTCACTGTCACAACCCACGTGACCTGCGCAGCAGAATGGAAACGACACCCTAGTCTAGCCCCCTCACCTAGGCTTCACATGGATACCTCACTCGACCCAATAGGCCCATGAGGGGCTCGGCTAGACCCTAAAAACGTCTATTTCCATACTACGGTCAGGCTGCGCATGCGCAGAATGACGTTATTTCAACCCCACACCCACGCCATCAGAGGCACCCTCACATAGGCTTCACATGGATACCTCACAAGACCCATTCGAACCGTGAATAGCCCATCTCTAACCCAAACACACCCAAAAATGTCTGCTTTCTATACTACGGCCAGGCTGCGCATGCGCAGACTATTGACAACGGACGAACCATTAGTGTAGTCAAGTGCTCCTCCACGAGAGCTTCAAAATAAGACCTCACTCGACCCCATTGGACCATTAGGGACTCACCTAGACTCCAACATGTCCACCCCGTATGGACCTATACACCCATAGCCATGCAGTTTAGGCCTATGGGCCCAGGCCTCGGTGACTTATTTCAAAAATTTCACCGTTTTGCTCCGGGACACTTCCTATCGTGTTCTAAATGACGAGACGTGAAAAACAAATCCAAACAACCCTACCGTAAATGTATAGAAGTAGGTTTCCCAGGGGGACAAACATTGATCCTATACCCCCAGTATGGGACTATATGGGGCTATATCGTACTTTTTCAAAAATTTCACCGATTCGCTCCGGGACACTTCCTATCATGTTTGTCTTGACGAGACTAAGAAAACGAGACCCCACAACCTATACCGCAAATGTCGAGAAGTAGGTTTCCCAGGATGGTCCTATACCCCCATACCCCATATAGGCATTTTCACGTAATTTAGGATAAAGTCCGTGTTCCGTATTTTTTCAGGAAAAATTTTACATACACCCACCCTGGAACTAGCGGGAGATAACTCTATTGATAGGCAAGCCCCGTTAAGCCCGGCGACCTATATATCCCCCATACCCCATATAGGCATTTTCCCGGATTTTTCGATAAAGTCCGTTTTCCGTTTTTTTTTTCAGGAAAAATTTTACATGCACCCACCCATGACTGGATGCCCCTTCACATAGGCTTCACTTTGATGCCTCATAGAACTCCATCGGCCCATTAGTGGCTCCCCTAGCTCCAAAACGGCTATTTTCATACCCTTGGGCCACCGCGCATGCGCAGAATGCCGCTATTTCAACCCCACACCCAGCCCATTAGATGCCCCTTCACCTAAGCTTCACTTTGATACCTCACTCGACCCCATCGGACCATTTTATCTAGGGATTACTTTTTCTCCGCGGAAGCTTTTTCCCGAGACCGAATCACCGCCAGACATGACCGCATCACCGCGGATGAATACATCTTTATACAATTAAAATTAATTAATTAATTAATTTATTTATTTATTTATTCTGTGAAAACATGCAAATGTTCGAATCAAGGGAGATAACCCGAAATTTGTCAAAAATCAAAAAAGTGCAAACAGAGTTATCGATCCCGGCAAAATAAGACCTGTAATGCCGTTATACTACTACTCACCGATCACGGTATATCTGCCTGCGACCATCAGCTCCATACATTTGATGGATTTTCTCGATATTGAGTACTAAAAATAGGAAAGTTGCCCATATAAATAAATAAATAATTGTTCAAAAACGTTTTTGATCTTCAACCTCTTTGATGTAGGTCTAGTTTACGCTTTGCAAAGATCTAGACCATCCGTGATCATTCAGATAATCATGTTTCAGATCTTTGATTTTCATAATCTAAAGTAAAGAAATAAGTTGGAAAGAGTTCTATAACAGAAAAACGCTAAAGTATTCTTAAAAATTCTTTATCTTTTTCAATGGCAATTTGCGTTTGTGGATGTTCAAATGCTTCCAGCCTTAAATTTCAATGAATAAATTAGTACATTCAGAAGGGAAAAGTGAACTGGGGTCGTGGGAAACCACTGCAAAAGACGCATATGTTACTTCAATATATACCCGAGTGTACTGTTTGGGTTATCGGACTTTTCAGCAATTGACGCGATTCATCTTTTACAGGCACACGGCGATATGATCGGCCAGCCACATGGGCAAAATAAAACTTAGCATGGCATTGTTTGTTAGAAGCTGGCAACTATGCTAAATGTCTGCGAAATATCATACTCAACAACGTAGGGGTGGATGCCCATCTCAAAATTGCATTTTTCGGACATAGTGGTCAGTTTTGACCAACTTCAAATTTTCAATTTTTGTGTTTTTTTAATCTACAAAATACAGGCTTTAAGACACTGTAACACACACTGGTATATTGTTGATAGAGTGCACACAATTGCTCATTACGTATTTAAACCTATATCGTAAAACAGAGATATTAAACATAACATTAAAAAAAACATGTTTTCTCGAATTTGACCTGCATTTAAATCGCACTTTCTCAGGTTGTTATCATAATAAGCATTATTCTTAGCTCACTGGGGAAATTTATGAAAACTGAGGGATCTCTATGCATAGCCTGATATATTATACCCGACTTGAATCTATTTACATAATCCTAAGATCAAGATTTTATGGTCAAATTCAAAATGGCGGCCGTATGGAGTCATTCTGAAAATCACAATTTTCCGTGTTGCTCATATAGTTCAAGGCATTATTCTCCGCTCATTGTACAAATTTATCAAAACTGAGAGATCTCTTATCATAGCCTAATATATTACGAACATTTTGAATCTAATACCATATTCCTAACATCAAAATTCGATGGCGGCCATATGGGGTCATCTGAAAATCATACTTTTTCTTGGTGCTCGTATAGTTCAAGGCATTATTCTTAGCTCATTATGCCAACTAATCAAAACCGAGAGATATGTAGCAATAGCCTACAATATTACGCCCATTTGAATCTATTTACATATCCTTTAGATCAAGATTTGATGGCCAAATTCAAAATGGCGGCCATATGCTCTTTCAGTTCAGGGCAGTATTCTTAGCTCATTGTGCAGATTTATCAAAACAGAGATCTCTTACCGCAGCCTGATATCTTACGCACATTTTCATTCTAATTACATATACCTAAGATGAAGATTTGCTGGTAAAATGGCGGCCATATCGGGTCATTTGAAAATCATACTTTTTCTCGTTGCACATACAGTTCAAGGTATTATTCTTAGCTCATTTTGCAAATTGATCAAATCCAAGTGATCTTCAAGCATAGCCTAACATCTCACCCCTATTTTGAATCTATTCGCATGTTCCTAGAACCAAGATATGATAGTCAAATTCAACGTGGCAGCCATATAGAGTAATCTCTTTCAAGTTTCTCGTACAGTTCAAGGCACTATGTTTAGTTGATTATGCAAATTGATCAACACCGGGTCTCAATTCATAGCCACTCAAACACATTGTGACCACTTTGAATCTATTTGCCTAATATTCAGATTAAAAATGATGCATAAATTCAAAATGGCGACCTTGAGGTCCATCCGAAAATTCGTGTTTTTTATGTTATACTCGTATAATTCAAGCTATTGTGTTTATATAGAGCTAAAAGTTAAATTTTCTCAAAACCAAGCCTATTCGTAAAAATGTTCATCTTGGTAAATGTACTTCGTCAAATTCAAAGGGCTCATTTTTAGCTTCAAGCAGACATTTCCTAGAAATAAGCTGTTTAACACTATAGCTGGTCATCTTAGGTCAATTGTTGGGTCTGTTTGCATAATCCTCGACAAATAACATAATGGGTACTATGCCTAAATTAAACCCTACGATTTCAGCCTGGATAATACTGTGGATATTACTTTATAACCCATTTTCACCCATTCTGGAACTCATTTGATCCCAAAATATCCTCTCCTACCTTGATCCCTGCCACGCAAAGAACTAATTTAGCATGGGAACTCATTTGTAACAAATGGGTTTATGTCCTTGGTCGGTCGTCTTCTATCTCTGGAAAGACAAAACATTGACAGCTGAAACTTCGCGACTGCACATCTTATCAAAGCTGGTCCTTTATAACCTTCCAAGCGGAACATCATGGGTTTTCAAAATGGCGGTCTATAGGTTGTGACTAAAAATATTGCGTTTTGTCATTTTTCTTCAAAATTGCTGCCTTTTGCGCCTAAAAATGCCCAGAAATGTTTTGCTTCACACAAGATATTTATTTCCAAATGTTTACTTAATTTTGCGGAGAACGTTGCATAAATAAAAAAAAAATGAAAAATCTGACCTAGAAATAGAACAGAAAGTGAATTTTTAGAATATGACGTTGCTGTGACGTCATCAAGACGGCCATCTTGAATTGTTTTACACATTCCGTTAGGGCTTGACCCTAAGATATACTGTAGAAAGTTTCAGTCCCCTAGCCCATGTAATCGAAACTGGTACCACCTGAGGTGGCAAATTCTAGTAATGTTTTTTGAAAGGTATATGTCTGTAATAAAGCTGTTCTTTGGAAATTGATGTGCTAAACATGTTAAACTGCATGTTCATATAATTCTGAGAAAACTGCGTTTTTATCTCTGAAATCTCTATGTAGTTCCATATAATTTTCAAAATATACTTGACTTTGGTGTATTTAATAAGAAATAAATACCCGCGTGTATTACATTTTTAGAAAGGCCGGTTATTCTAGATTCCATTAGAACCTTAAATGAAAAATGACCAGTTTCAAAACTGACCGCTATGTCCGAAAAAATGCAAATTTGAGCTGGGAATCCGCCCCTAGATTATACAATAAGGCAGTGCGAATACATTTGGCATGGATGCCCGCTTCTAACAAAAAATGCCATCGGGACTTTTTTAAAGCACATTTTCGCGGATCGGCCGGCCGAGTAGAACTTCAGAGAGGATACACGTCTCACATCCCATATACAAGGAGCACTCGTAATTCACAAAAAAAATCCGCGATGATAAGCCAAATAACTTTTTCAGATAACCCTAAGATAAGTCTAACATCCCTAGCAAACTTGCAATAATAGAAAGAAAAGTTTTTTCGCCTAACATAAAAAATAAATATCTCTATAGATTGATGATAACATTCATGGGAAAATATCAATATATACCGAAATTAAGCTTTTAAAATGAGCATCTCTGGACCAGATGTCTAGAGGTACATACTTGAGACTAAATTAGTCGATGAGAACTGCAGGTCGGGCTTACATTTTTATCTAACTGATCGTAATTAACTTTCTTTAAGAGATTTCCACTTTGTTATAAAACTTAAGTTGGAGGAAAACATATCTCACTCACTCGGCAGTTTCTTCTCGTTTTCCTCCATCGCTCTTTTCAGATTGGCATTCTATATGTTATTGAGCGTATAACGTCATGAAATTTGAATACAATATGCGTGAACTAAATTCGCGCTTTTGTTGAACTAATTGTGTTGAACTAAATAAGCGTGCATCATTTTTTTTAAATTTTACCTTCGTTCCAATGTTGTCAACTGTTTATCCGATTTATTCGAATTATTCAACTTTTTTTTTCAGAATCAAATAAAAAAATATATATTTTGGTATGAAAGCTATATGGCAAGAATCTGAATGCTCGAGTAGTTTTGATAAGAACATTATAAGTCATTAGCAGTGAAGACTCCCCTCACAAGCCGCTTCATTACGATTCCAATTCACCAAAATTCAAAATTACAATTTGAATTCAAATTACAATTCAAATACTTCAAAATTCAAGCTTTCGTGACACACAAATTTGATAAAAACAAGCGAGAAAATAATGACAAAGTGAGTTTGCTATTATAAGCACTGTGTTTTCTCTTAGATGGCGGACTACCGATGGTATGGTGCTCCCGATGGAGATAAGTGGACATCAAGATAACCTAAAAACACATATCTGAAGGCCAACCAGAATATAGTCCTTCAGATAAAGAATGCGTGGTTTAGTGGTCGGAGCAAAGCAACAGTAAGTGAAGCCGGTATAGTATAGCCTAGCTACATGTATTTGCATTTTATCTGAAGCATGACAATTATATTGGCACTGTCAACAAAAAAACCTAAGCGTAGTAACATCATAAGCTTCAGCATCTACTAACTCCAGCACTGCATTAATATATAGCCAAAATAAAGCGGCAGCTCTGATTTTCACTTCAGGTTTAGCCGCTAGAAATCAATTTTGGAAACTGGTACTCCCGGTTCATCCTGATCCTCTATTGTGCAATTCCGACCACTAAACACATATACACATACAATATATGAAATACCATGACCCCTGGATTGATAACTTCATCCGAACACATGGTACGATCGTATTTAGACACTTATGTACGTAGCCATCCGGTAGCAGGTGTTTCCCAAATGACTACATCCGATTGCTTCCGTGAGATCCAAGATCGGCGCAATCACATTCATAGAACGAAGACACGTTCACACATCCAGAAAGCAACGGATTGAAATGATGCCTTGGTGGGCCTCGAAGTGTCCCCATCGCAAAATAGAAATACTATTGTCTGTGTGAACTACTGCCGATTTTATTTCTTCTTAATATAATTTTAGGCCGTTTGTAATATCGATATTCTTAAGAAAAAAACAAACAACTATGCACCAGGAGTGTGAGAAATGAAGTAGCTAATTTCCACATCTTCGGTTTCATATCTCGCAGCCGCCCACATTTATGCCCTTCTGTGCTGTAGTGTTCGCTTTTCAGGTCACCTTATTAAAACTAGATAATTTCAATGGCTCCTTTAAACGGAGCGGTCATTTAACATAATACTTTTAATTAGGTTCATTTGTGGGGCTCGCTCAACCCCCTTCCCCTCAGTCAACCCAATTACAAACGGTAAGGGGTCGCTGTTGTCGAAGTAAGCTTAGTCCACTCCGCGACTGAGATATCGAGGCTACGTCCTAGAATCCTCCGTATTCTAATCTGAATGTGAGGTGCCGAGAGAGGCTTTCCCGTTTGGTCATATGGTTGCTTTCTATTCGCCAGACGTCGTCAGTTTTTCACACCTCTGACATACCTTACCAATTGAAACTCTTCTACCAAATTTTGGACGCAACATATAAATCCAGCAACAACAACATAATTGAACGGCACACTAGAGGTTAGTTTTCGTCTAGTCCGCACATTCGCGACTACGTTAGACGCTAATAAGGGATTCTTTTCTCGTTTTATCTTGTACGCTCCTGGTAGCAGTATATGGCTTAACAATCTACTATGGAGACATTGTCCTGAAAGAGTTTAATTTTGAAAGCAGGATCTAAATCCCAAACAACGCCAATATGTCCAAATTGACCATAGTAATAGTAAAACATGCGAAAGATAAATTGCGTAGGGCGATGAGATCACGGATGACGTCACTTCCGGTGCGAGGTTACATCCGCTACACATTCGGTCACGTGACTGGCGGGTGGATGCAAACTAGAATTTTCCGGGAATAAATGCGGAAAAACGGACTTTACACCCAAACATGTGGGTGAAACCCAGTCAGATGGGTCTAGGTTGGTACTACTTCATGCACATGGGTTGTGGACTGTCTCGTCTTGAATCTCTCAGCATGTAGACGATGATGAGGGTGGTGTATACTGGTAGTGACGTCATGGTGCACATGCGCAGTCGAGGAGTTTTAGCAAAAGCGGGCAGTTTGGGGTTCGCAGGGGCGTGTTTGGGCGAGATCAGGGCTATTCTTCCTGTCGTGCAGGTTGTCATATTGAAGCGCTCGTGAAATACAGTATGTTGTTGGATGGTTTGTGCTGGAAACGACGTCATGGTGCGCATTCACAGTGGAGCAGTGTTTCGTTTCGAAGCTCTGGGTGAGCATATTTCGCTTGGGGTGGTGTAAACTGGAAGTTACTTCATGGTTCACATGTACAGTCGAGGCGAAAGGGGCCTACAAATAAGACGATTCGATTAATTGCGCGGATATTCATTTGTAGATGACAGCTCAATGCTGGATGTCGGCTCTGACGCCCAGATTGTACTCAATTGTAAACGGATAAAGATCTGCAAATAGTAGTTCACAGTTCGTACCCATTGAAGTACCTATATGCTGTTGAATTACAGATGTTCTGAACTTCACATAAATATGACTTTAATTTAGAACCAAGGAATTTCCAAAAATGATATATCCTTAGGTTTGATATCTCAACTCTCCTCGCAAGCACTTGGAGGATTACATGTTTCTGGGTAGGGGGTGGGGGAGATGTAGATACGTAATTAAAATAGATCGAGAGACGAGTCCAGCTATTTAGATGTTTGAATTGGAATCTTACAGAAGACGTCGATGAAAGAAATTAGAGAAGACAATCTGAAGCAATGAATGAGCTTTCCGTGCAGTATAAGAGTTGAGGCAGGTTATGTTTATTAATTATCGTATAGTAATTAAGAACTGACAAGTTACATGTATGCATGCTTGGTTTTTATCAAACGAAAATAATCGCTGTTAAGAAGCACACGTGAGCAGATAGAGGAAGTGCTAGAATAGCTACTCCACCAAGAACATGTTAACCAACACGCATAGTAACCAACACCCGCCACAGTGGCCAGCCTTCGTCTATAATAAAATAATGTTCGCATAGGTATTTGAAAGTCCTTGGTCACAAGACATCCGTACTAGCGTCATGTCTGACATTCATCAACCAACCCTCGCCCATACAGTATAATAATGCTCTATACTTAAACAACAAAACATGTCTATGTACACGTGTGTTAAAAGCGATCCAAATGTGTTCTCAAGGGGGATTCATTATACGTGTAATCTGTATGTATATGACCAACTTCTACATCAATTCACACTGTCTGATGGATGATATTCACAAGGTGCATTCCATGCCACGAAGATCTCACAGTGAAACATATTCTTATCGACTGTATAGATTTTAAGATTGTAAGAGGTTCTTTTTATCGAGTGACTACTTTAGAAGATCTTTTTAGTCGGATAAAAGAAGGCTGTATCTTAGGTTATTTGAGAGCAATCGGTTTGTTGCATAAGTTTTAATGTATGTATGTTTTATTGTGTTGGATTACTAAATCATTACCTTGAATACTTAGAATTTTGTTTAATGGTCGCTTTCTTGCTGAAATATTGCTGAACGCGACGTTAAACCTTAATTTTTTTTCTCTCTCTCTCTCTCCTTCTCTGCCTCTCTCTCTCTTTCTCTCTCTCTCTCTCTCTGCCATATAGAGTAATCACCTTTGAATATTATCAATACAATTAAAATAATTAAGTGATATGTTGGCGAAATTCTGCCTTCTCTGAATCATTGTATCAAATAATTCTTGTGTGTGAAATACTATTCCCGCTGAAACGATGCAGAACTTAATTAAAGGGGACCGTTTATCCTGGAGGACATCTGGCCGTATTACATCGTGTTTAAGGCTTGTGAGAAGGAGAGAAAACTTCCACCTGAATTATCAGGTTAGGGAAATCCCGCTCTCTAAAATGGAGGTAAATATGGTCGTTTTTGCTCAATGAATCAGTTCATATAATGAATTCAGCAAAATCCTTTTGACGCGCACACAGACATATATATCCGCATCAAATGGTAGTAAAAAAATAAATTGTCATCGATCTAATTTGCATAATAATAGGCCAAACATCTGTCGCGCTGTTGGCAAATTCATTTTAGGACATGGAACAACAGATAAATTAATGCGCCTGAAGTTTTGAAGCATTGGTTAAGACGGGATCAAAAGTTATTGAGCAAAACGGACCCTTTTTACCTCTATTTTAGAGAGCGGGATCGCCCTAACCTGATTATACTGGGCTTCGGCGACAAGTATTATGCACACAGACGGCGCGTGCTAAAATATGTTAACACAGGGTCAAACCACCCGCAAGCAGATTACGTTGAATGAGATCAAAGAAATTGCGAGCGTTTACAAGCAGACAAAACTGTTACTATACCTATCATGTTCGCCTTTATCCGCTTTAAATATCAACCGAAAAGGTACAAAACACAAATAATGGAACGCATGACCTAGAAAATGGAGAAATGTTAGAGAAAAAGGAAGAGTGTATCCAGTACAAAGTGAATTTATTTCATGTGTGGCCACCTACGATGTACGATTTCTCTCTGAAAATCGTTTTCGGCATTTCACATGTAAAAAAAATTATTTGAAAACTGTTGGCATATTTCATTATTATTTTTTATATAAGTATTCAAGTATTTGATAGTATAGGATATTTCTTTATTTTGTATTTCACAAAAGTTCATGACCAAATATTAACTTTTCCCATTCCATTCCACATGTAGATTCATTGCAATTATAAGACGTATGATATCCGATGAATCTTTGTTGATAGAAACCTTATATTAATCAGTAAAAAATTAAAGAATGAAACTTAAGATTTCCGACGTGACATTTGGAATTAATGTTAACTGCAGGTCTTGAAGATCTAAATTCAGTTCAACCAAAAGTTCAATGGAATATAAAGTGAAAAATGTTTTTTAAAATAGTTTGAACAAACTTCAAATTTCTTGCATTTAAATTGAATAAAACACATTCAACAAATTAATCTAGTGTTGCCCAAGAGAGATACACATCCTGTTCTTGGTGATTTCTTTCGCGCTTTCAGGTTCGCTTTGTCAAAATTTAATTAATAGTGTAGAAAGAACGACCTCCCACCGCCCCCCGTTCAATCGTATAACGTATGTTACTATAAGAACGTCCGACGTAGATCACCTGATGTCCTGAGTTCTGTTAGAAAGGAGAATTTCATCACCTGATCTTCTAAACATTGCACTTCTGTCGCCGAGGAGCGTAAGACTTTCTAGGAATGTGATCACTTGTCCGGGAGAGTTAACCTCTAATTTGTGATCCAGACAGGGGAAGCAAGGGTCGGGTCAGAGGGCGACCACCAGAGGGCATAGCTTCTAAACACGGTCTGAATCACACATTCATTCCTCGTTTAACAACGTTTGTGCGGCTTCATACAGTTAAGTGTATACATAAAAGAGTTTGAGAGAAACATTGTAAATGCCTCACCTGAAAATATTCTTGATAAACTCTACCTTAGTTTTTCAATCGAGAAATTTGTCAACTTCGTTAGATCAAACAAGGAATTACGAACGCATGCACAGCATAAAATCTTTTTATCTTTCAGAAACTTTTTTTACATGGAGAGTTTGGGGCTGAAAAAGGATTTATAAACATTTTCTAGTCACAATTTCTGCGAATGTCTGCACTCTGTGACAATTTTGTGAAAGACACATACGAATCAATCCAGAACCGGTCGCATATGACGAATTTCATCGAGAAGTATGTATGGTTAGACCAGACAAGCTCGGCTTTTCTTTAGAAGGAATACTTGTCAGTGATAGGCAATTGTAAAAGATTCATCATTATATTTTGGGAGCATCAGTGAAACAGTTGACTGTTTCCATCTAATGCACACACAACACAGTTACGATGACTCTCTCACAGCTACCATTATCTAAGTTGAACTGTATTTGATGAGAAATGGTGAAAGTCTTAGGGGTAATATGGGTGCAAGAAACCACGACCTACCAGAAGTTATGGATCTCCAGAGGAGTGAGTGATTGAATACAATTTAACGTCACTTTCAACAATATTTCAGCTATGTCGCGACGAACAAACTAAGCACCACCCAGTCAAATTGCTTTCCTGCTACATGTACTTCAAAGAAGAAATCTTTGAAGCAGCATGGAACCAGACACCCTCCATCCACCCTATAAAACACCGAGGACAGCACACAAGACACAGACAGGACGCTTACATGGTGCAATAAAGACAAGTGATATTACAGTGCTGGACATCACATTATCAAGTTCCTGTTGCTTCTCAGCAAAATGCATTGAAGCAACAGGAGTCCGTGCCCACTCAACCACTTGCGGTCTCCAGAGGAAATGAACTTTGGCACTATGACACTTTGATGTTATTTTCTGGGAGAAAATATACCGAATGAAATTGAATCTTATGTATTATCTTTCTTCCAACATACTGGGGCCATGCATCCTCCGTATTTTAAACGAAATGATATTCCGCTCCCAAACGCTTTTCGCAAACAAAACGATTTCCTGCAAACGAAACGATATCTAAACGAAAATACGGGGACTCAAACGCTTTTATGAGATAAACGTATTTCTACCCTTTCAGAAGAAACGATATTTTACCGTTAACGAAACGGTATAGTAATGCAAACGGAACGCGGTTTGCACGAAACGATTACCTAAAGCCATACCTTCCCATACAAGCGGGTTTTTTTACGAATATTTCATAATTCCGGTTAGAATTCTATAATATGCAAAACAGCTCATGAAAATTCACTTTTAGCTAAAAAGTAACTATGCATGGGTTCTGTCAAAAGTTCTATTTTTATTTTTTATTTTCTCACATGGAATGCATGCACCTACTATGCGTATTTGATCAGCGGTAAAATTGTTTTTTATAAGTTATTCACAAAATCGTGTTTTCTGCCGAACTGCGAGATTTTTAAATTAACGATTTTTTCCCCCTCTTACCGATTAATTATTGGTAGCAAGTTTTCAACGGAAGTTCACCGGAAAAGTTGTAAAACTTTTTTTTAAAATAAATTAATTTATGCAAAACCCTGAATATAAACACGTCAATGTTCATTTCAGAGATGCGAATAGATATTAGTGTCATGTTCCAACTATTATCATTTATCATGAAAAGTGCATTCGATCGTGATAATATCAGATATTTATATAACCTGCGGTTGGTCCTAACCTGCTAAATACCGAACACCAAATGCTGTTACCCCTATACTTCCGCTAAACCGAAACGAATATTTGCTCTTGTTTCCCGTATAAACATGACGTCCTAACGTAAACGATTATTTGCACTTGCTCCCCCGTATAAACATGACGTCCTAACGTAAACGATTATTTGCACTTGTTCCCCCGTATAAACATGACGTCCTAACGTGAACGATTATTTGCACTTGTTCCCCCGTATAAACATGACGTCCTAACGTAAATGATTATTTACACTTGTTCCCTCGTATAAGCATGACGTCCTAACGTAAACGCTTATTTGCACTTGGTCCCTCTTATAAGCATGACGTCCTAACGTAAACGATTATTTGCACTTGTTCCCTCGTATAAGCATGACGTCCTAACGTAAACGAATATTTGCACTCGTTTCCCGTATAAGCATGACGTCCTAACGTAAACGATTATTTGCACTTGTTCCCCCGTATAAACATGACGTCCTAACGTAAACGATTATTTACACTTGTTCCCTCGTATAAGCATGACGTCCTAACGTAAAGGATTATTTGCAGTTGTTACCCCGTATAAACATGACGTCCTAACGTAAACGATTATTTACACTTGTTCCCTCGTATAAGCATGACGTCCTAACGTAAAGGATTATTTGCAGTTGTTACCCAGTATAAGTATGACGTCCTAACGTAAACGATTATTTACACTTGTTCCCTCGTATAAACATGATGTCCTAACGTGAACGATTATTTGCACTTGTTCCCCCGTATAAACATGACGTCCTAACATAAACGATTATTTGCACTTGTTCCCCCGTATAAACATGACGTCCTAACGTAAACGATAATTGCACTTGTTCCCCCGTATAAACATGACGTCCTAACGTAAACGATTATTTACACTTGTTCCCTCGTATAAGCATGACGTCCTAACGTAAAGGAGTATTTGCACTTCTTACCCCCGTGTATGTAGGATATAACACTATTTGTGTTTATTTGAAACTAAATATACCTAGACGAGAAATAGTCCGAGACGATTTTTAAGAAAATGTTCGCAATAATCTTTTCCACAAATTCTATAAGAAGCCATAACAGAGATGGCAAGGGGTAATTAGATGGGTCGATATGTTAATGCACCCGTTTTACCAGCCTGAATAGGCCACACAAGGCATGAATAGTGCATCAAGAGAATCTGGTCTGGGGTCGACTTTAGACCACCAAAGATGGCTATGTTTGTGTGGAGATGGTATTTTGGCAATGGAGACTATCTAGAACTGTGTATAGATGCTAGCGTCACTTGAAGACTCTCGACGACAACTCATCATTACAAAGCGTTTCACAATTCAGTAGCGAACAAATTTAAAAGATTTGGTTTGAAGTACTCACTTCATCTACAGTAGCAAGTACTATATCTCCGACCCCTCCCTCCACAAAAGAAGAAAAGAAAGAAGAAACAGAAAACAAAGTTAACATGCAGAGAAGAAAATAGTTATCTTATCAGGTATCTTTTTCGACGGAGTCGTATTCGCTGGCTTTGGATAGATACTTTGCCGTTATGTGGGCTTTACTTCAGCCTTCCTCTGTGTCACCTCGTATATGGCAGTAACTACCCATATACGGAGAGTTACGTACCGGTAATCAATGACGCTTCTTCATGTAATTGGTCGACAACAATACGATTTTAAGCCAATGAATCAATTTCTTCTCATCAAAACTCTCCATGCCCAGTGTCCATATTAAGTATGTGATTAGGTTATAGGGAAGCTCCGGATTTAGGGCTTATCACACAGACACCAGGTATTACTCCATAGCTATATAGCTCATCCAGGACCCTCTCCATCATTGTTGACACTGACACGCCCTGACATGGAGATACTCCGCCTCAAATTTGTCGATGTTTCTGCACCTGAAACTGATCACTTTATTTAAAAAAATTAGATGTCTAAATAATCCTGGAATTTAAGTTAACCCTGAGGAATTCAGTGTGTATATATGTGTGCGGCTAACACTGATCAATGTGTATTTTTTAAAATGGCATCATGTCTAAATAATTCCTACATCTGTTCAGTCTGGAATTTAAGCAATTAAGTTGATATAAGTGGCAACATTCAACATTTAAGTGATGGATGTCTAAACTGGAATGTCTAACACGGCTGGTTGTCCCGCATGGAGAAATTTATTTCAAACCGTATTTTGGTTCTTGAGTTCAGAGGCTGTATATTGTGGTATATCTGAAAGCTATACGAACTGGGAGATAATTAATATCTCCTGCTAATGAGGATGGTTCTTCGGAGATCATTACTATCTCCAATTGATGAGAGCAAATCTTGGGAGATCATTAATATATCCCGTTGATGAGGGCGGATCTTGGGAGATCATTAATATCTCCTGCTGATGAGGGCCTATCTTGGGAGATCATTAATATCTCTCGTTGATGAGGGCGGATCTTGGGAGATCATTAATATCTCCCATTGATGAGGGCAAATTTTGGGAGATCATTAATATCTCCCGTTGATGAGGGCGGATCTTGGGAGATCATTAATATCTCCCGTTGATGAGGGCGGATCTTTTGTTGTCTTACTATAATTTTAGTAACTTTGTATATTTATTTGTTAGATTTGACCATACGGCCACATTTTTCATTGGAGGGCTGGGAAACTTTTCAAAAGAAAAACAAATAGCACAATGGGCACAATTACAAGCGTCTAGTCCGTCATTCATAAGCCAGCCGTCGTCCATTAGAGAATATCCGCGTCCATAATCCAAAGACCTATTCCATATTCCATATAACAGTATTAGCACCAAATTCAAAAAGACAATCATAGTATACATATACATAGGCTTGTTTCCTGCAAGAGAGAAGCGGTCAACAGTTTTCAATGATGCCGGCAAGACATCATGATGTTCCAAAAATATCAAATCCGTATCGCTGATCAGTATTCTTCATCCATAATATTCGTTGTAAAGTCGTCATCTAAAGAATGACGTATCTCAGTCACGCTTTGATTGTGACTGTTCACATGAGTACCATGAGGATCTTGAAGTACATGGGTTCATACGGCCCCTAGCCCCGGGTTAAGCGGAATTAGACGCAAGTTACGAAACGTAGCGCCATAGATCTTGCACGCTACGTTCGTATTTTGCTATCAGCATGCGATATGTATCGCCAAACCCCTTTACTGTTAGGATGCATTTGCATTTTAAATTAGGGAAGTTGGATCCTCACTGCCAAAAATACCCTACTTAGTTAAGATAATGCCCTAAAATTTTCTTGAAATAAGATAATTTTACTCAAAATAAGTTAAATTTTAAGATTTAAAATTTGGAGTGGGGTTAGTATATTTTACTTAAACAAGAAGAAAGTAAGGAGTTTTCTTTAAAAAATCTTGTTTTAAGAAAAATTCTTAATTTGTTCTTGTTTAAGTAAAATATACTTACCCCACTCCAAATTTTACTTAAACAAGAAAAAAAATCTTTAAATTTTCTTAAAATTTAACTTATTTTGAGTAAAATTTTCTTATTTCAAGAAACTTTTAGGGCATTATCTTAAAAAAGTAGGGTATTTTTGACAGTAGTTCATCATAGCCTATTTATTGATATACATGTACTGTTAAACATTTTAAAAACAAGGTCAGGATCACTTACTATCTTCATTAGGGCCGTCCATTACTTTTTATTACTTGTGACGGGTACATATGGAAGGAATAGCAATGATCATTCATGTGGTATAGTTGCAATGTAATTGTACCTGGTTTATCTTAGAACAAATAGGTCGCTGTCACTTATCCTCAATAAGATTCTGGTTTATAACCATGTGCCTATGTGGTGTCAATTTTGTAAGGCTACTATTGTCTTGTAAGATATGTTGAGTTAACAGTATGGTACCTACTTTTTTGGTATAACTTGATCTTGAGAAATAATTCAAACTTCATCATCTGCAATATACTCCTAGTTGATTTCTAGCTGTATATGTTGTGTAAAGTTGAACACAGTTCGGCTATGCTTTAAGAAATATTGTGATTAATGGCAGACAAACTTACTTTTACATTACTTTGACCTTCGAAAATAGGTCACGGCCGGGGCCAGTCAACTTCACTGCGTTATGGTCAATAAGCAGATCTGATGTACATGTAAAACTTAAAAAGCTTTGGTGTATAGCTTAGAAAGCTATAGCTCTAAATCTTTAAAGTTTATTGCGCTAAAAGCATTACAATATAATTTCACCTTGGTAAATAGGCCAAGGGGCAGTCATACTCAGAAGTTGGCACCGGACCTGGGAACACAGAACAGATATATAATTGAAATCGCCCCGATAGATTTTCTGAAAATTGGGTCGAATTTGACTTTTTGTAATGTAGTCTTCTAGGAGAATGAAACAAGCTTGGAGGGGAATGTTCGACATTCAATTTTCTATAACATATCAGTGTCTTAAAGTGGTGTTTTTTTCGGAAAATATATACATATAAGTGATTTGGTTTGAAAATTTTACAAGTGAAGACCGAAAAGTGGACCCATGGTCGAATAGAAGCATCCCTAGGGAGCACCCTTAAGGATATAATAGTGCAGTCCTATTATCTCAGTTTTGGTGGAGATATGTTATTACGTCAAATTTTAATACGTAATTTGATTTAGAAATTAGGTCAAGGTCGGTTGTCGTCGTAAAATTTGACCTGGATAGCTATCGGTCGAAAGAGCGATCTTAAACCAAAAAGGTCCATTTGGCCTCATCATACCAAAGGCCGATCCTAGCCAGTGGATATGGACTTCTCAGGGAGTCATTGTAAAAAGGATGGTGCTGGAGGGCCTCGGAGGTAAAACGAGGCCATTGTCGTTACTTGAAGAACAACGACCAATGATAAACACGTGGTTTATTGATGTAGATAGCAAAACTTTATCAGCCATAATAAATGGTTTGCTTCAATTATATTCCTGATTTGAAAAGACATTGGGGATATTTTAAATTAATTGCTTACTTTCAGTGGGCATAAGTTCATATTTGCTTTCCCCATCCGAAAGACGATTAGTAATTATAAAAAGCATGAACAATATAAAGAGAGATTGTTCATCTCACATACAATTACTGATCTCATGAACGAGCAGTTAAAATACCGAAAAATGCGAATGTGTGTACTTGTATTCGAATTGATGGGATAGCTTCTATAAAGCTGAGACTTACGGGGTGTTCTCATGAGCTAATCTAAGAGACCTGACCCGTCTTCACCTCTTGTCTCGAAAACGTGGCTTGTAGGAAGAGACACCAATTACCCTTTCTTAGCGCCGCCTTGTGAAGGTAAAAAGACCAACCGCAAACTGGTTTACTCCTATTACTTTGTCGTTTGAGAATGAAACTCTATACAGGACTATTCCATTTCGATATTTGTCGATAAGACGAAGTCAGAGAGCCTCTGGATACGTTAACTCCCTTCGGTGGTCTTCGGTTCGTAAGCTGGACTCTTTGTAACACTAGATCTTGAATGTCCTTCACAAAAACTGAAGGTGTCGAGTAAATCCGCTTTGTATATTTGGTTTGCTCGAGCGTGAAGCTCAGGCCATATTTAAAAGGACGCACTACATCAATAAAACTTAATTGAGATCGTTATACCTCTATTGATACCATAATCCCCACCTTCTCTATAGAAAAACTTCTCATTCAGCCGAATACGAGCTCATTCAGAGCTCTACGGACCGTTATATATGGTACACGAGAGAAAAACAACTGATGCACATGGTCTGAGTTTGATTCGTAGGATAAGCCGGGTCACTCAGGCGGATGAACATTTGCCATTGAAGCAAATCCATCCATAAAAATCAGAATCCGATAATTTGTTAACTGTCGAGCGACGCACGTGGTTTATAATATATTGAACTGCAATTCGAAAACGAATCAATGTGAAAATATAATCTCATTTGATAAATACGCGACAGAAAAAGACCCAATTCTCCAGGGGCGATTTGCTTTCCCTATCCATCACGTGTTCCGATTGATTCAAACTCCAGACTTCTTTGTGACGTCGCGTGGGACTTCTTCGCATGAAGCTAGAAATCAAGAGTAAATAGACAGTTTGAAGTAAAAATAACTTCATTGTGTCCGCTTTAATTCTCCTCAGATGTAAACCTTTCGTTGCAGCCAATAGATGTTGTGGCGGCCAAATTGATGGATTTATATTTATTGCATTACCTTTTTGACTGAATGCGATTTATGCAATAACGTGATGCAGTGTTTGGCTATACATTTGCTTTAAGAGGATTATCGTTTACTCAACAATATAGGGAAAGACACAAATCCGTCTACGTTTTGGACTAAATCAAATTATATATTATTCTCGGAAATATAGGTGGTATAGAAAGGAAAGAGTCGTTGAGTGCTCGCGCCGTTTGGATTTTTCATATATACGGAAGGTCCGAAATTCCGTTGTCGTAACAGTAATTATACGGTGCTGTCACCTTGTTAGATTTTTGTTTACAAACAAACTTCTTAGAGTAAGAGGGACAGAATAATATCACGCGTTTACTTGCATATGTCCTCGAACCCTATGTGCTGACTTTGGCTCGGTTCACCCGTGTGTTGGGGAACGCCGGGATCGGTGCGATGGCTTGCACGTTCGTACCAACGAAAGCTATAGAACTGCAGGACAAGGAATAAAAAGGTGGTTTGAGAAAATTTTCAAACAAAATATAGTCACGTGATTATCCAATAGGCATTTAATAATGCCTTCCAGAGTGACGCTATATATGAGACTAGGCTGTTTATTAAACGTGTGTGTTCGCGAGAAACAGTAACTGAAACAAGATGGGCTCTTGCAAAATACATTCTAGGATCATCTTATTGCTTTCCCATGTCGCTTTATTAGGATTGTTGCTAAAGTGTTCGAACTGCCAAGAAATTCGTTCTATTTCAGCTGCCGGTTATGAGTCGCAAAATAACAGAAACATTCAAGAAGCAAAACTTGGAATTTTGCGCCGACGTCGGAGCGGTGATATCAAGACGAGAACCGTCTCTAAGTGCGCGACAAGCAACAGGGCGATGGACACAATGGAACACCACACACGGCACCCAAGAGAAGTTATGCCTTTGCCTCCACCTAATCTGTCATATTCCGAAGAGTCTCCAAGGGAGGACACTGTCCTTTATTTTACTGGACAGAGGCAGGTTCTAAGGCTTCGAGTGGGCGAAAAGTTTAACAGCAATTACGGTGCGAGAACTTTGCCACACAAAGCTTTCACTGTTGAGCTCTGGATCAAGCCGGAAGGAGGACAGTTCGATCCGGTCTCCATAATCGGTAGGTGTTTTAATATATTTTAATATACGTAAAATAGAATAATGTAACAACGTCATCTGGTACTAATTTTGTACACTGGCATCCGATTCAATGGTAAATCAAAGAAAAAAGAGTGGAGAAAACAAACTAGTAGAATTTCATGACAGACATTTCGGAATGAGAAATATTCCATAAAATTCAGAGTATATACTGACAATAATATTATATGCTTTTAAAATATTGCATTTCTTGACCGCTATACGAATTGTGTCTCTGTGAGAAATATTTTAAATATTATTGAAAATAAATACAATAACACGTCAGACTGCCCTGTTGTATTGCTCTTTCGAAATTTTTGCCCTGAACTCGTCGTTGCAAAACATGTTCAGTATTTACCGTCGGGTTGTTGAGGATGAAAATAGACGAACATGCGGGATAATAGTACTTGCTCTACAAACTGTATGGTTCTTAAATTTTCCTCTGACATAATCTTAAGTTTATGCAATCAACATTGCGCATACATATTCGGACGTTAAATGTATTGTGGACTAGAGTTTAATACGATGAAGAAATAAATAATTTGATTCACTGCCAATCTGTCACTGGGCAGACGGAATGCCTTGAGTTATGTATATAGCAATACCGAAATATATAGATATCCCAAATGGGAATTGGTTCTCCATATATGACAATATTGGTTCTTAGGAACCAATTCGGATATTTGTATTTATCCAGAAGTAATTAAGTTGTAAGCTGCAAAAGATATTGGCGTTTCAAAGAACCACCGAAAAAAAACAATAACTCGGTTGTTTTAAAGTCGAGAAAGACCATAACTTCTTTAAGCGAATAGAACACCGCAAATTTTGCCATTCTCTCCCATCCCACTTCAATTCTCTCTTCCACTTCCCGCCCATTCTATATCGTCTTTCCAAAATTTCTTTCGTTTTGCCAGGCCTCTGGTGCAGCAGTTTTTGTTCAGACAGGAACGTAAGGGTTTGTCCGTATGATTGAGCACTTCCTTGGCCCCTACAGAAAGAGCTTAGAGACATAGTCGACCGTTGTCTTAAACAGATAAGAATGACTTGCCCAAATTTGGATAATTCAGATGGTCCTCAATTGTCATCATCGTCCTCTTCTCTGAAATTATTCCTTGAGCAATTGAACAATTTAATTAAAATCGTCAATGTAATAAAATTTCCAAAACATTCATCTTTTAAACTAGGGAGTGTAAGAATATACAGGAATATACGCCTATACTGGTCTTATAATCTTCCTTGACTTTGGAAAAGGTAACATTTTCCGAAGAAATCTCTCAACTTGTTCGTGTTTGGTGATGAGTACAGACACTGCAGAAAAACAAATCCAGGTGTGTGTTGATTAGTTCAGAATTTTCCCCCAGCAATTGATGTGCAACAGGGATGTACATATTTATTCTTTGTTGTAATAACAAAAACTGATGGTTAACAAAATCAGAAATACCGTTCGTATTGAAGAGATCAAGTAAAATGGTAAAGAAGCTAAAAAATAGGAATTCACATTGCATTTTTCATGGAAATGTAGTTAATTAGTTAGTTTTGACGCTTATTCGGACTGCAGATATGAGTGTAATTAGCCATAAACTCCCATAATCCTATAGCGACAAAACTCCGTAAATCATTGTATACAGGCTGAAAAATGGTTATCTATAAGTGCAAACTTGGTGGAAGAAAATCTTTCCTCGAGCCTACCGTGAAAAGTAAAAAATAAACTAGCCTGAAAAATGACTGTTTCCATATCTTGTGTGTGTTTCTGGAGTGGCAATGTGGCCAAAAAGTCATTATTTGATCTATGGAAATATGTACAGAATGGTGCAACTACATGTGACCTATAACAAAGACAAACAAAATAAATACATAAATAAATTCGGAATCCTCGAAGGGTAATACTTTTACACACTAATAATACCGTTAATAATATCCTCGAAGAATACTGGTGAATTGTTGATACTCTCTAAAACAACTTGAGTGAACTGTTCCACTCAAGTTTGAGTGAAATGTACCTGTTCCCTCAAGCTTGAGTTGCTTTTCATTCAACTTGAGTTACTTTTCACTCAACTTGAGTTACTTTTCACTCAACTTGAGTTAAAACCGCTCAAGTTCACTCATCTTGAGTGGGATCAATTTCCACTCTTAGTTGAAATTTCACTCAAATTTTTTTAGAGAGTACTCTCCTGATTGCGACAGACATTTTGTTCAAGGCTGGGTTGGTTTCCATATATGATTTCACCCTGATAGATAATATTACGAACATTGGGATGAAAAACCTGAAATTTTTTGTTCAGGAACAGTCGATCTGACCCTTGCATTCGGTAAATTTATAAATCACTCATTCGTGAGTATGTGTAAGAAAATTCCTGAAGATTTTTTTGATAACGGAAAATGTTTCATTTCCTGAGTAGCTTGATATTCTACAAAACACCTCCAAACACGCACAGAAAAAAAATCCTTAAAAATTTAAGGAATAATCCCCGACTATTATTACACCAGCGGAATATTCCTCAACATAACTAAGGAATATTCCTTACCATGTTAAGGAATTTTCTTAACGCGCTACGGAATATTCCGCTGGTGTAATAGTCCGCAATATTCCTTAAATTTTTAGGAATTTTGTTTCAGTGCGTGAATTTAAATATGTGTTCTATGAAACATCTCCTAGTCGAGGTGAATTTGGGTGCCACGCAGACGGGAATTATTCCAGGCTCTGAGGCATTAGGGCATAAATTATTTATCTGTTTATCTGTGTATATCCTCATATACCACAATTCGTGGTCTGAGCGGAATAAAGTATTGTATTGTATTATTGTATTGTACCCCCCAGGGCATAAATCCCCCCCCCCCCCCCCCTTCAAAACAAATCTGAGCAAAATCAGTTACCACATCTTACTATTCATTGGATTATATCGGACTCTCTCACTTTGTCTTACATTATTTCCATTGTGGTAAATTTGTTGAAATTCATCGATACTCATGTAATCAATTCAGCCAGATTCATGTCTGATAAAAGTTCTAAGGCTTCTGTTGTTGTCAGGACTATTTTAACAAAAAGTATAAAAAGTATAATAAGTGCCCAATGCACGAGAGACAGGCCAGTTTAATGTTCACAAAGACTATATTGCAAACATGGCTCGACAAGAATCTGAAGCACTTTTTTTTAATATAAATATCGCATACGTATATAACCACGTGTGCTACAGGTATACTTTTTAAACTTTCGTCTAATTTCGCTTAACCTGGGGATAGGAGCCGTATGAACACCGTATGATATATAAAATATCCCCATGGTGTTGATATGAACAATCACAATCAAGGTTTGACTGAGAAACGCCACGACAAGGAAAACACTTCGATTGAAGGATATTAGTTAACGGATTTACGATTTGACGATAAGTACATCATGATGTATCGTTGAAACTATTGACGGCTTGGAGTAACCCTGTAACCTTGCAAGAAACTAGCTATATTTTTTTTTTATTTCATGCCTGCCTTAAGGGTACTGAGCCCTCATGCAGAAACTTTTACACACCCTCTGGAATTTGTCTTCATACTGCTAAAACTATGTTTTATAGCTGTGGTAATGTATATATTTCTTGAAAGCGCATTTCTTACGGATTCCAAATAAATAAAGTTGTTCATTGTAAATTTGTAGGTTGTGAAGATATTCGGATTTTAAACAAATTGAATTTAAAATTTAATTTAAATTTTTTAATTGCTATTTTCAAAAAAGTATTCAACTCATCATAACTTACTTCACAATTTTCTGTAGAAAACAACTCAAACAGGAAATCCGTGACTCAGTTTTATCAATTTTGGTCTAGTTCTCATTCTATTGACATTTAATTAATATTTCTTTACAAAATTGAGCATCTCACAGTTTTGAACTTTGGAGTTCAATTAAATGTCAATAAAATAAGAACTAGACCAAAATTGACAAAACGGAGAGACAGATTTCCTGTTGGAGTTGTCTTGTAAGATGTAAGTGAGTATAAGTTGAATACTTTTTGAAAATAGCCATTTAAAAAAGGTTCATTTGTTTTAATTATTTTTTTAAAATTCGAATATCTTCACAACCTCCAGATTTACAGTGAACTAATTTATTTATCTATAATCCTTAGGAAATGCGCTTTCAAAAAATATATACATTATCATAGCTATAAGGCACAGTTTTGCCTGTATGAAGACAAATTTTAGAGGGTGTGTAAAAGTTTCTGCGGGAGAGTTCAGTATCCTTAATATTGGTGCTGATCATTATGATCAGGTCTCGGGGAAAAAAAAACATTTTAGACGACGGTTGGCTAGTGAATGTGAGATCTGACGTTTGTATTCGGCTCTCAGCTCTATAGTGGGTCTATGTACAAAGGTGCACTCTCAGAAATATTCAGGGAATAATCCTGAATAGGTCAGGCTGCACATCCACAACTCAGTTTCAGGGATTTTACCTGAAATCCAGGGATAATTTCCTGAAATTCAGGTATATCATCCATGAATTAAAGCTAAATTACCTGAATTTTAGGGGATTTTACGTACCAGAATAGGGTCGGGAACTTGCAAATCAGGGTGGTAAATTTGCCTGAATTTCAGATAAAATCCTCTCATTCAGGGAACTTATTATCCCTGGATTTCAGGTAAAATCCCTGAAATTGAGTTGTGGATGTGCAGCCTGGTCTATTGCGGATTATTCCCTGAATATTTCTGAGAGTGTGTGTATATATACAGAGATGTATTTATGACGGTTGATTCAGTTCGAAATTGCCCACCATGTTATACAATATAATTATTGCAAGTAAAGAAGAGATACACGAGCGGAGAAATCCTAGAACATATCTGAAGAAAAATCGATATATTAAGTAACTTGAATATGATTGAATATGGAAAAACAATCCACGTACATAAAGGTTCAGAAGAATATGAACTTGATTAGACACTGAACACACATGCAAAATAACCAAAAGCAGAGGACACAAAATAACCAAAAGCAAGTTTGACTCGGTAGACACAAGCTTCCATCAATTTGAATACAGATTTAATAAGAATTTGCTAAAATGAAAGCAAACTTTATAATTTTATAAATCTGAAGAAGAAATTTTATCCAAATGTGCCTTAAAAACTTCACTCAAGGTCTAGGGACATTGAAGTTGAAAATATCTAAATATTCTTAGAATCTGGTGGCAAGTGCAATAAGTATAACAAAAATGCGATTTTTAGTTACATCCCACGGAATGTTACAGATCTATCGGCAAATTGGCGTCGTAAACAGATCCGACTGCACGGAAACATTCACTCCACAGGCTTTCAGCGATTTGATGCCGCAAAATTAGGACAATTATATTTTTCTAATAAATAAATTGGCAAACACAGAAAAATATTTCAATCTTTCGGCAAATTGACGCACGAAACACAGACGAACAATACAATGCTGTATCATGAGATTGCAAACGCACACAAACTATGTAAATATGTCCACAAATTGATACCGCACACAAAATCTCACCGAAACTTTGTACCCCCCCCCCCCCCCAGATTTTTTGTAAATTTGTCAGAAACTACACCTTACTATATTTTAGTAACATTTTCTGTGTTTAGCTGGCACGTATAACCACAGTTTCTGTCACTTGCCGAATTTTATCTATATCGCATATATGACAAAAATATCAGTAAAAAAGATAGAAAAATAGTGAAATAGTTATATAATGGACAACGAAAGAGCATAAGATGTTTCAATTTGGCATTTTGACATGTGAAACTTAGATTTAAAACTCGAGAAAGTTTATAGGGCCGCCATCAAATTGGCGCTGCAGAAATTTCATAAAATCATAAGTTTAATTTCGAATTCTTTGAAAACATCAAAAATAAGCATCCGATATAGTCACGATCAGATGGCGTAGCTGTACGTTATTGTGTTCCGGGATTGTTTCGAACGAAAACATTTGAATTATGCAAGGACATGCTGACACGAAGCGAGGAACAAATAGCGAAAATCGTTTTGCGGTCAGACAACAAATCCTTAACGCTCTAACCCTGTATGTGGCCAGTTATACAGCAGACGTGAAATTCTTCGCTTAATTCGTCAGTTTGTGATACAAATTTTCAAGATGTAAAGATCAAGAATTTTTTCGCTTGTGTTTCTGCGGCTTTACATGAATATCATTTCTCAATAGAATAAGCTAATGGAACTCAACTCAATGGTAATAAAAATACGTTATTATGTATCATCTGTTATTCTTTGCCAGACCTAGCCGTATAGAGACAGACTCGTCAGTGGTTGCTGTCATTGTTACGACCGTATGGAAGAGGCTGATTCGTCCATTGATTCGTCAATGAACTCCAAAATCATTCAAATCGCAAAATTTCTTCACTTCCTCTGGATAAATAAGATATTAGCATGATAAAATGGTGACCATCTGAGATTTCATGCCAATTTTCATGCTTGTGTCATCATTTGAACCTCTGCGTCCAAGAATCTCGGCTATCCATATTATCAAGTTTTCCAATAATGAAGGGAATGATAAACGTATTTAAATTGTTTGGAGCTCGTTCACTGGCAACGGTCACATTTTGACGGTGCTGCAGATATACTTGAGAGGACAATGTATGTTTAGATGGGTAAATGGCCCCAGAACAGGTGCGGTAGAAGTGCCAAAAATAAAATACCACATAATTGTTCAGTTGGCATGAAGTACAATATTATATTGTATACTTGGAAAAGTCCCAAGCCAATGAGTCTCATCATTCTCGAATAATAGGGCCGAGAAGTAGTGCATTCGTGCAAAATCGGCAATTTTGAGGCGAAAACACCTCATATTTTCTTCTATATACATATGAAGATAAGCGATACCCAGAACCAGCTTGATACATATAGATTATTACTACGAGTGCTCATTTATCTGATTTTTATCACACGAGTTTGATAAAAGCCCATATGGAACGAGCTTTAGCGAGTTTCATATGGGTTTTATCAAACGAGTGTGATAAAAATCAGATAAATGACCACGAGTGTTATAATTTATTTCTCACATCAAATTAATGTTGAAAAATATCCAAAAATATAGTTAGCAAACTGTAAGGGTGCGATACAGGTTTTGTATCACATGGGTGTATCACATTGCTTTTGGCTGCTGTGATGTGAGAAAGCATACTCGCTGTTCCAATATGTAGTCGTATACCAAATCTGCATGGTTCTGGTTATTGTTTATCTTCATGTGTTTACAGAGAACAATAGCAATTTTTTCACCTCAGAATCAACTATTTTGCACAAATACACTACTTCACAGCCCTGTTACTCGAGAATGATGAGACTCAGTACCTTGAAATTTTTCTGAGTATACAATATAATATTGTACTTTATGCCAATTGAACAATTTCTTGTAATGGACGTATTTTATTTTGGTACTTTTGCATTGCACCTGACCTGGTGCCATTTACCCATCTAAGGATACAAGGTCCTTTAGGAACCATAGGTTTTGAAATGATGTTTGATCCAGGTGTGTATAGGATGGCTAAATTAACTCGTTAGCCTAACATAGATCTATGAGGTGAAAATATTTAAGACCATTGTAGGCGAAAATGTTATCCATGTACAACGGCCAAGTGTTAACAGAACCTGGTCCGACTATTTATACCAGGCACGTCCAGTTATAAGTCCAGGTTAAGAAGGACATGCTGTTCATGTTGCATGACGCTAATTTCAATATAAACGAAATGCATTGTGAAATGAACTATCATCTGCACGAAAAACCAGCTTAAATGAAATCCTACTCAATGTTGGGACCAATTTCAGACTAATTTATAGACCTATAGACACTTTTAAAATCACATCGTAAATTCACGGTTAGAAAAGGTGTCAGTACATTCAACTGTAAAATTATGATACACTGGATTTCAAATTACCGCTTTTAACATGAATTAAACTGTAACCATATTTTAGGTTGCACTGTAGTCTACAATCCCCTTTTTTATCGTCCTTTAAACTGTCTTAATTAAATTAAATTAAATTAGTATTAACCCTTTAAACTTGGCACCGCTGTTTACAAGTATCGGTTCCGTGGAAAAGTAGGTCACTGGAAGGCCGAAATGGCCATTGTTCGTTTGCGTGTTTCAGCTCCTTGTGTTCACAAATGCGGTCACCACAAGTTTCGTAAATAATCATGAAAGAATTTGTGCAAAGATATCCACCTTCTTTCGGAGTAAACATGAATTTTATTTTATGTTTGTGCGCAGTTTATCCATTCAGTTTATTTACAGATTCAATTTAGTTCAATTTACAGATTTGCTGTGTTTACGATTAAATATAATGTAAACTCCCACATACATTTACCGTGAAATAACGGTAATTAATAACAGCGTATGTTTGGAAATAATCTCTCGATCGGGCGTTTGGTTGCAAAACCCATTAAGTTAACGTTTAAAACATGTTCGTTTCAATAACAAGAGTTCACAGGTAGCTTTATTTTTTCATAAATTATTTATATTTTCAGCAACACTTAAGAAGGAATGAGAGATTAAACACGAATTGTGTGCACTATTTCAATCTCGTTTAGATTGGCACTTCAATTCTAAACGTGCTCATGATATAAACACAATTTTAACGTTTAGATATTGAGCGCCCATCTAAACGTGTTAAAAAGGTGGACAAAATCGTCTCTAATTTCTAAACGCCATTTTTACAATGGGACGACACCATATTTTCACTTCTTTCAGCTAGATGACACGAAATTCGTGGTCATTTGGCCATTCGTTCGAAAGACATGCAGATCTGCAACAAATGCACCAAAAACCTCTTATGCATTTTACTTTCTTTCTTTGGTAGGTTTAGTGGACACATGTTCTGGTGACACTCAAAATCGAGGATGGTCCATCGGCATTCAAACAGCAGAAAAAGATGGAGAAAAGGACCCTAGGATCTACTTTTCCTTGCGGACCGATAGGGCGAACCATATCACCACAATATTATCAAACGCCCGTTACGATGTGTCAAAGTGGCTGCACGTTACGGCAGTATACACCGGGACAAAAATGAAACTGTACCTTAATGGAGCAATGGTACAAGCCGGTCATGAACAGATTGGAGACGTATTCAGTGAGAGTATATTACGCTGCAAAGCCATTGATATCGGGGGTCGATCATCTGAGCATAAGTTTTACAGAGGGTATATCAGTATCGTGCGAATTTGGAATCGAACATTGAGTCACCAGGAGATATCTAACCACATGAAGCACTCAACAACTGGGACTGAAAATTCTGGATTGCTGTTTGAGGAAACTTTCACAAATTTGAATAACTGGATACAGCAATCCACAAAAAAGCTTTCAGTTGTAAAGTCTGATGTTACAACGCACCGCTATGATCTACACTTATCAGCTCCACTTTGCGGTAAAACGGTCTGCGATGACCCGAATGTCGTCCTGGAATATTCTCATCAGTGGGAGTTACGACAACCGAAAGTGGTTCGTTACAGAGTGATTAACGTGATGGACGACAATGGAACAAATCCGACAGTCACAGACGAACAGATTCGGATACAGCATCAAGTTTTGATAGATGCCTTCAGCCCATACAATATTTCATGGCAGCTGAACATAGAGAACGTAACAAACAGTTTTCTGCGCAAGCGCCTGATCTTGTTTGGCTGTGATCCGAGTAAGATTGGGGATGGAAAATGTGACAAGGAATGTCAGACGGCCATGACGGGTAATGACGGTGGGGACTGCGATACTGTCACCCTGCCCTGCAGACGTGACGCTATCGGAAATGGTGAGTGTGACTACGAGTGTGACCGAGCCTATTTTCAGTGGGACGGGGGCGATTGCTGTCAGGATGGTCCGCTAGTGCACGAGACCTGCTTCGATCCGAAACATGCTCTAAGGTAGGGAATACTTTATTTCCGATTTCCTTTCAAATGAGATATGAAATATCAGTATTTAACATGATTTTGAAAGAAACAAAGCCTTTGACTTGAATTAATGAAATAGTAGAATGAAAGCCGAACAGCAACACACCAGTTCATTCCATCTAACCAAATCAAAAAGTAGTTTCCGGGTGAAATAATGGCTGCAAATTGACTCTGATATTTTTGTTTATTACCCCTTTGTTGGAAAAATTACCCCTTTGTCTGTCATGCGGCGGGAAGGTGTTCTGTTGAATGTGAGAGGCCGCTGAATCTCCAGATAAGCTGAGATCTCAGCTTGTGATATTATTATAGAAATATCAACTGTAATTAATAAGAAAATATACACTGAGAGAAAAAGGGGATTCATCATGATGCCAAAAGGGGTATCTAGAAGCTAGAGACCCCTGGTTCTCGGGTAGGTTCCCTTGGGAATCAGAACGATTCCCCAGAGAATTCACTATGATACCGGAATGGATATCTGGCAGTTAAATACCCCTGGTTCTCGACAAGATACCCCATGGATTCGTCATGATTCTCCAGGTTCTCCACATGATTCCGTCACGTGGCTGTGAGATCTTCGCCTTTCTGTTCTTTGGCATCTACCATGGGTCGTCTTTGTTCAGTAAAATCCACACCAATCTTAAGTTTCTTCATGACATCGATGTCATATTTCACATCAGTTACATCTATCGTCACCCCAAGAATGGTTTTGCAAAGCTTTTGTTCCAAATGTGATACGGTTTCCTTCAAGTTCTTTGATCAACCCGATGATGTACAAAGATGAATCATCAACGTGAAGGACAACACAGGTTTGTTACTATCCACACATGGGCATTGTGCTTAAATTCTTGTGGGAATTTCTCATTTTCTACGGGTGATTTTGCCAAATTGATCGAAGTTATTATAAGTCAGACTATGAGAAGTCCTATCAAGACTGAGAACAGGAGTGGACAGTAGCAAACCATCGCTGTTGTTGTTATTCACATTTATAATTTATTCATAACACCGAGAGAAATGAGGAATCCAGCAATGAATGCTCCCTCCCCCAACGAGAACCCAAGGCATCCAAAGGATTCTCCTGATGCCACCCCTTGGGCACCCTGTTGATTCACTTGGGGTCTCGTGGGAGGTACCGTTGCTGGATTCCCCTTCAAGCATCACTACGATTCCCCTTTTTTCTCTCAGTGTATCACAACATGCGATAAACCGGTACCTAATGTGCCTTTCGACAGGTAGATACTTGCACTTTGAGCCGTTAGTTTTCAACTTAGGCGCAGGTTTATACATAAATACTCGAAACGCTCGAGCGATATAAACGTTCCATTTATAATGGGATAGACGAGTGCCGTGGCCTAAAGTTACTCGTCAGGCTGTATTGAACAGTCTCGTGCACTGGTCAACGAAGGAGGTTCTGTACAACCCGTCACCTTGTCTGGGTCGAGGAGGTGGCCTGTAGAGACAGCCAAAGCAGAGTAATACAATAAACATATATTCTAGTAAAGGAATACTGGAGATACAAGATTTAGTGCCCTGTACATGTAGCTTACAAATCCTGAAAGAAAGATCCCTGTTCTACAAGTTATACATTATCTTTTTAAAGAAATAAAATATGTACAATTATATATAAAGTCTCTATCTAAGATGAGAGGAATATGCCCCGGAAACAGTCTCGTGTAGACTGGCTGTCTCTCGTGGTCAGGATCGGCTGTTACTGCAAGCGTATGTATTCATATACACGTTCTGCGCCGTTGGTACTGAAACTTGTGTAGTGCAATTTTTAGTGAGGGATGTGTGATCTATGATTAATCAGTCAACGCTTTTGGAAGATATTTACTCGTCGACTCAGAGGACTACGGCCTATGCCAACTCAGACCGGAGTCACGACATGAAATGCAACGACCTAGTCTCTGGGGCAACAACCGCCGGTCAGCAAGTTATATTTCCATGTGTCTAGAACCTTCCCACTGTAAGAACTATCCATCCTGGGCCGGAGTGATCAATTCACCTAGTCTTCTTTTGAAGTAATTTACAGCTCAAAGGATTTGTATACCCGAACTCTTAAGAGCTGGCTGTGGACTTCTATCCCCGAAGCTCGCAGCAAATCCGGCAGTGTAACTCTCCCGTTACGGGCAGCTTCCAGGTTGTACGGCAGTGCAGCTTTGCACTCTAGCCATCTCGTCTCTCCCGACGGCGACAGTGAATCGGGCACCAGTGCGGCTAGACTTCGGCCAGCTCGTCTCGTACAACGTGTTACCTCAAATCTTCACTCTTCAACTGACGATGAATTCGTAAATGCACAGGGTTATATAGAGTCGATGACATCGTTTCCCTCAGTACTAAATATAAGCATGCCAGGAAGTTGAATGCGAGCTCTGGAAAGCAGAACAGCCCGTGGTAATGCATTTTCACACAAAACAGCAGAATTTTACTCCGCTGAGTAGAAATTGAGTACTTGATCAATCAAGAACTAATTAGTCTTGGTACGTGGAAAGTTTCAGCTCTTAATTCGTCCAACATGTCCAATTAAGGCCAATATCGATGATTTTCAATCACCGAAGACTTCATTCTCTCATATATTTGGTGGTCTCGAAGTTTACACACACTAGACAAAAACATTTTCGTCACATGCTCATCATGAACTCTTGTGAAATTTACGTGAAATTGTGATATTTGCCAAACCTATAACGCTAAATGCAAACGTTATAACTTTGCTGGCAAAATATTATGCCCCATAGTGCGGGAAATTGTGTGCTGCGCTGAGCGACAAACGTATTATTGTAATATCAGCTCCCAAATTGAAATTCTAGTTAAAAAAGGGGTGGCGTATATTTCTATCTTATTATTGGCTAAATAGGTCTGAACCCGATCACGCATTTTTACCTGCGGCACGCAGGTCTACGGGAGGCTCGCGTTGTTGTTGTTGTTGTTGTTCTTCTTCTTGTGACTTTTTGAAATACGCATGCGCTAAGAGAGTGTGATCTCTGCCACACTTTCCTTTTCAATCTCACATGACAACACATTCTCAAAGAGAGCCGTGTCTACCCGCGGGAGACCAAAGCGACTCTCATGTAAACTGGTGACATTTTTGAATCTCCAATCTCAAAGCGAGGCAGCATGACATCATTCTCAAAGCGAGCCGTGTCTACCCGCGAACTACTTCCTGCATTAGATAACTCGCTTTCACGGCCAAGTATACATACCGACAATAATTTGTTCGCGATTGATATGCTCCGAAACGGAAAGAGTCATTTCCCAATTATATAGCCCACGTTATGTTTAGCAATTCGCTTCTAACTCGGCGGAGTCAGCAGGTCAGTGACAAGCCAGATAATCATACGCCGCCTACTCACCCCCCAAATTTTGGGGGGATGGCTCCCATTTACGCGTGAGACTCTTTCTCGCAGTAGGGAGTCTCGCGAGACGAGAATGATGACAACACTGTCTTCAGGCACGTTTGAATTCATTTGCAACTATATTCGGTGGAATTAATTATTGCTTCGTTGATTTCCGTTCAGACTTCAATTCTCTTTCGTCAGTCGCTTAAAATCTGTCGGTCGTCACATCAGCCACTGTCTTCAGATATTACCATTTTCATTGAACAGTATGCACATGTATATACAATTTAAGATCCCTGGATTTCTTATATACCAAGGAAGATGAGCCGCAACCTTGTCAGTGGTTCAGCTAATTTGCATACAGTCACAGGCGACTGTCTTAGAAAGTAGAAAAATAAGTTCACTACTTCTAGTAATCATTTTATCTACCCAATCTAGATAAAACACAAATTGGTGAAGAAGCATAACAAGTAACGCATTATCATTATGATTAACATTGAATAATACTTGGTATCAAATTATAGATCATGCATCATAAAAACAAACGCAACAATTACGTTTCAGAAGTAAGCGGAACAACTCAGCAACTTTCACCGAATAAAGATGTTTAACTTTACCCCAAAGCAATTCGCATATATGGAAATATGTTTTGAAAGGAATAATAACTTAACCCTCTGTGGGAATCGAAACAATGATCCTCCAATCCCTGGACTTGCACTTAATGTCTTAGCTATACCGACTCATTGATAATACTCAAAACTCGACTTTATGCGCAAATGATTTTATAATACATAAATGACTATGTAGTATTTAATGAGTCAGACAACCCTATGCGCGAACAATACAGTTGTGTAGTTATATTGTGTACTTTCGGTACATAGCTATTTCGAATGATCCTCTTTCGGAACACAGTCTCTCTATCCTCATTCTCGCAAGCCAGGGCTTTGCTTCGCTGGTATTGATGTTCTCGTCCTCTTCCGCACTCATAATCCCTTTAGAATTGCATTAATCACTTCTGTAAAATCAATACTTATGTGTATCAGCAGACAATGGGCAGAAACATGTTGCATTTGACATCATTCTCTCAAGTCAGAGCCCATTTATGCTAGAACTTACTGGTTCTACACTTCACAATTTACGTTATTTTGTCAATCAGTCTTACGAATGAAATTACGTCATATATTAGCAGATATACTGACCATAAAAGCGATCTATTTGACCTCGCTGTCAAAAGCTATGACCTTGATTTCCTTGAGAGTTTTTAAAAATTATTTTGATACTTAGATACCTTTCATATTGACTTGGAAGTCGTTTTCGCGAATGCAATAATTTGATGTACCAAAAGATAATAACGAGAATTCGACATGATTCTCTTATACACACAGACCTTGTTTAGTGAACTAACCCTGAAATTTCGCACTTAAATCACCTTCCGAATGACTTAATGACAAACATACTCGCGAATTGATTATAGGGAGATATCCATAGATACTGACAAGAAATGTTTCTTATTTGCAGAATTTGATTTAAAAAAAAAAAAAATTAATAAAATTATCAACCTTCGAAAAGGCTTGACCAAACATGTCGGATGAGGTGATATCTCCTAAGGATGAAATAGGTAATCATTTGTATAGAAGGAGCAAACCATGTATTGATATTGGCTTGCTGCATGGAAAAGAGTGTCAAGGTACCGTATTTAGTTTGCAGATGATAACGCACATAAATGCAGAAACTTAATTTATTATTCTAATCGAATATCAAGACTGTCACAGGCGTCAATTTGAATCGTGAAAAATGTCATTATGCCTCTTGAACAGTTCGATAAAGCCTTCAACCCCATTCCATAGTTTCACAGATCAAAGTGATAGACCTGATAATAAATTCATTGAAAATTAACTTTGAAGGAAATATAAATTTTTCATTTTGCTCGGCAAAGTAAGCGAGAAGGGAGACTGAAGAGCGTAGATGTTCGCGCTATGACTAAATCCTTGAAATTTGTTTGGATTTCCAAATATTTGAAAGCCTTTTTCATTTGCAAAAATCAACGGCTGAACCGAATGTTTTGAAACTTGGAATACACGATACTTGTACCAAGACATTGCCAAAGCGATCATTGTGACTTCGTCTGTCAATTCAGTATAGACGGCACGGACCAGTCAAAATTGTCGAAATTTGAACGGGAAAGTGAATATATATATATGGTATCAAACCTATTAGTCAATTCCTACAATTGTGGGTTAGAAGTTGAAAATTACTTCCCTTGGCATGAAAACACTTGCAGATGGCACTTTTTTTCTACAATTACCACTACCTCCGCTGATATGTCTTTCACTGTATTATTGCCACTGCCGCAGGTTTTGACTACAATGTAGTCATTTCTCACTTGTTTAGCTTTAATAGCAGCGGTATTTATCGGCAAAGTTGTTTTGGTACATCGGCCTTTCGACGTCATAGGTGTCAGTCTTTTCCGTCGGATAACTTCCGAATGCGTTAGTAAATCAATTTTAAATTTGTTGTGCTTATTGGTCCTGTCCTGGGGAAAACACCTATTGTTTTTCAGCTCTGCCGATATTGAATACTTGTTGTTTTTTTGTGCAAATTTCCATCTGGACCTGGTAGAGTGGCTGTCTCTGTTTGGATACCAGTTTCAATATTCTCATTTGCATAGATAGCACATCAGTGATCGGTTCACAGAAAGGTCACTTTTGGGGGTCAAAATAGTGGCTTGCTCAATGTATTACCTCTGAAGTCATTTACATCTAAAGTACATTTAGTGCCATCCAGTCATGTACAGTATGGTGATTTTAGGACCTGGAACATGTATATACATTTCCCCCACAATTGAATGTCACACAGGCAGTGGCCTTGCAGATTTTGAAACCATTGACATAGACACACTAATTCAAAAATATCTCAGTGTCATCTTCTATGAGCTACAGGTGACAAGATCATGTGATTTTTTTGTGCCGATCGACCTATAGGTGGCGTCACCTGGGTTCAAAGTTAAACTTTAATTTTCAGACAATGATTCCTGAAATCCAAACAGATGTTTTTCGAATTCGGTAAGGAAATGGGCCTCTTATCTCAAGATCCGCCTCTAGGTGGCGCCACCTGGGGGCCAAGTTAAAACTACATTTCCAGACACCAACTATTGAAAAGCTGAAGGATTCTTTCCAAATTTGGTGTGTGGGTATCTTGCTTGAGACTATTGTTCATGCCGATTCGTGTATAGATGGCGCCTCTTGTGGGGAGGGGGCTAACATAAAATAGTGTTTTCAGACAATAACTTCGAAAATCGATTTTTTTTTCCTCAAAATTTGGCATGTGGGTACCTTCCCTCAATATCTCGCTTGACATTGTTTTCATGCCGATTAACAGAAAGGTGGCGCCACTTTGGAGACAATTTTAAATTACGGTTTTGGACAACTTTTAAAAACTTGAATGGATTGTTTTCACATTTGGTATACAGGTGCCTGAAGATCTCGTTTGGAATTGTTTTTGATGTATGTGTGAAAGTTTGTCAGCTACTCGCCGAATGGCGGCGATTCTCTCCGGGTACTCCGGCTTCCTCCACCATCCAAACTGACTGTCACCATATGAGTGAAACAACCTTGAGTGTGATATTCTGTATCACAATATTAGAACAGAATTTCTGTTGATTTAACAGAATGGAGTTTTCAGTGTACTTAATATGTTAATCTGTAGAATAAAATGACCTTCAAAGATGCATTTTCTGAAGGATTCCAACCATGACACCCCAACGATCAAGACTGGTTCCTGTCATGTTCTGTATCTCAGCCCTGTATCTTTGTTGTGAGTGTTCATGTGAACACCCCCTCTCTCTACCTCTCTTAATTTTCGTACCTCTATATCTCACTATTTCAGAGCCTACCTTAGCGTTGAAGAATACCGAGAGGTTCTCAAGTATGACGGCACCGATAGACTGAATGTTTACTTTGCCTCGTGGACCGTCAAGCAGCTGATCGGTCTGGCCACCTTTCCCTGGGAGAAGAATGTGTACTCCGTACAAGGTAATAATAAGGATATATACATACACATGACAGTGCGACTAACGTCACAGGACCTGCGAAGTATGGTTTGATATGATTTAAGTGTGTACCTTGACCTAAGACTGACCATTAGCTTTTCCGGTCTTGGATTGGGCCAATTTCTATGGTATTGGAGCAATAGGACACATATTTTGGCAATTTCGAGGTTTCTAGGTCAACTAGTTAGGTCAGAAATTGGGTTGGAAAGTAGGTCACATTGACATTGACCCAATTAGGTCAGGTCACACTGACATCGACCTAATTAAGCACATTTCCATGGTCTTAAGAGGCATTAGGACATGTTTTTTCCAATTTCGAGGTTACAAATAAATAAATAAATAAAAAAATATATATATATGACTCATTGAATCAATTGAATCTTGCACTAAATTAGCATATAGATAATTGATCCATAGTGCATTCTATATGTTCGAGGAGAGTACCTTGTGGCCTTGTGGCTGTGTACAATCCTCGTGAAATAAATAAAGCATTATATTATATATTATATTATTCCATATTTATCTGCCAGCCACAAAGAATTTCCACGTCAAGACTTTTTTCGTAAGACAGTTACTAAGCACTAAGACCAATTATGTTCAGACGGGTAAATGACCCCAAAAAATACTTCCAATACAAAAAATTGTTCATTTGGCATGAAGTACAATATTATATTGTATACCCAGAAAAATTGCAAGGCACTTAGTCTCATCATTTTCGAGTAACAGGGCCGTAAAGCAGTGCATTTGTGCGAAATAGTTGATTCTGAGGTGAAAACAATTCTCATTGTTCTCTGTAAACATATAAAGAGAAACGATCACCAGAACCAGATTTGGTCTACGACTACATATTGGAATAGCGAATATGCTGTATCAAGCTTGTTCTTGTTATCGTTTATCTTCATATGTTTATAGAAAGATAGATGAGGTGTTTTCGCCACAAAATTGACGATTTTGCACGAATGCACTACTTCACGGCCCGGTTATTCGAGAATGATGAGACTCAGTGCCATGAGACTTTTCTGAGTATTCAATATAATATTGTACTTCATGCCAACTGAACAATTTCCTGCACATGTAATATTTCATTTTTGGCACACTTCTACCGCACCTTTTCTGGGGTCATTTACCCATCTGAACATACGTGGTCCTTTCTGTTAGAATCCCTAAGCTGCACAAATTGCTGATTTTCTAACCTAAGTATGTTTAATGGCCTGATGGGACCGAGTGAATCAATCCAGAAATAATTCCATAAGCTCTTATAAATATGACAACTACTGATATTAATGGCGTCTGAACATATTTTAATTTCTTTGAAATAGGTGGGACTATCGTGCAACCGGAAAACTTCGGGATAGCTGGCCGTACAGATAGCCTTGTTCATGAAATTGGACACAACCTGGGACTGTGGCATGTTCACCATGGTGTCTCTGAAATGGAGTGTAACGATATGTGCCTGGAGACACACCCCTCCCTGTCTCTGGGGGATCTCTGCTCCGACACTGTCCCCACTCCTCACAATAGTCACTGTCGAGACCCGGATGTCTCTGAGGACACATGTGGTGTCGACCATTACAGGAATACGCCTTTCCGGAACTATATGAGTTACGCAGGTAATTTTTGATGATGACGAATTGCGGTATTTATCTCGCTGGTATCTTTCCTATCAATCGTGTATTGGTCTGACTTCCAGAAAGCCTGGGACACATACATCAAACAAATATATATGATGATAAATAAATAACACGGCGGCTGCTGACATATATATCCTATTTTACACTGATTAGGCCTACCTAATTAATATACTCTCAGCTTAAACACTTATTGTTTTCTTATTTCTACTATGCAGAGCCTCAATAATACAAATCAGCAGATCTTATGAACTATTTTGGTATTAGTTCGTGCCTTAAATTCCTTAATTCTTTACATTCTATGAGAACATGGAACTCATAGAATGGAATCTGGAGAAGGAAGTCATGACAGACAAACAAGAAACCATTACGTTCATTTGCCATTTTAATTTAGACATTGTTCTTCTAAATACGTGCTGGCTCGAATAGCATTCAACTGCGACTTATCGGGCAAATGCAAATAAAAAACTACCCCCACCCTCCCCCACTATGGATGGTTTTGCTAAATCATGTAAATCCTTTCCAAATTCTTGCAGCTTATGAACATCACACCTCCCCCTCCCACTAAGGCTGTATCTATAGTTATATATAAGGGGCAAATGTATTTCCCATCCCTTTCCCGCTTCCTTAACCCCCCTGAATTCTATGAGGCAAGGAATCGCTCTGTCTTAATTTGTTGGTGTGTGAGTTATTGTTTTTTTTTCGTTTTTTTTTTTTTGGTTTGCGAGTGACTATATAGAGAAAGTGGAGCAGAAATGCGAATTGGGCAGATGTGTATAAGCCTTTAACATCGTAATGCCCCTTAGTATCGCAATGCGACGTTAAGGTTCGACATGTCAGCCCTTCACATCGCATTACATGCAGTTGGTTGTATTGACTATCTTGAAATCGGTCATCGGTGAATAAGATACCTAGTTTAGGTATCTATATGGTCACCGTCCGCAATAGGATATCTACACGAGGTATCTATTTACCGTCATCAATAAGATATCTACATTAGCGGTATATATGGTCACCGTCATCAAAGGTTGACCGCAGCCGACCGTTGACTGCCAGAAATGGACAGCAGGCAGTCAGAAATGGACCACAGATGACTGGAGACTTTCACAAATGGACTGCAGACGACCGGTGACTGTTAGAAATGGATCGCAAACGACCGATGACTGTCAGAAATGGACAGCAGACGACCGGAGACTGACAGAAATGGACCGCAGACGACCGGCGACTGTCAGAAATGGACCGCATCAGTCGACCGGTGACTGTCAGAAATGGACCGCAGACGATGGGAGACTGTCAGAAACGAACCACAGACGACCGATGGCTGTCGGTTTTGACAATTCGATATATATATATGATAGCGGCAATAACGAGTAAAATTTTACTTTATGTAAACTGTGAAACTTTTTCCCGGGGATTTGCGGAATGTTGTCACATACGTTAATTGCACGGAAGTGTTACCCACAGAGAGGAATACATTAAACAATTTCCCATTTGGTTGACCTTCAGTGTGTTGATGTACGTGTTACAGTGATAATTATTTCATGTCTTAGAGACGTTCTCACACTAGATGTGTCTGGGAATTTCGCTCATAATAGACGTGATATCTCAGTACATGTGGACTGGTAGGGCAAGAATCAATTATACAGCGCGCATGCGTAACTGTCTTGCAATATGACGGTTAAGGACAGAGAATTTGCTATCGGACCACCACCTAAAACGATCCCATTGTTGTCACTATGCAAAATACCTCAATGATGTCACTTGTATAATATACATCGTGTAATAGATTTTCTGTTGTACATTACAAAATTTGGACGATTAAAATAAGAAAGAAATGTTACGATCTGCGGTTATTCTTTTGAATAGAGAATATTTTTGTTGTCAGATTTCTCCACTTTTTCAGCAATTCGACGAATTGGAGGGTTCGTGGGGTTGAATCCCTCTAACGCCTAAATGATTCTTTCTCTCAAAAATTATTGTTTGCCTACAAGACTTATTTATGTATTCTTTACTTCAACAATTTAAAAATCGGGTTTCTCAATCATCTGGTTCACGTGTATGACAAGAAATTTTCATAGTTTCGCCGAGCTTTCATTTTGCAGACCATTCTGGCATATCGTAATGTTTGTCTACAAACAGCATATTAATTGTGTCTTTAATATTCATTTAGAAGTCGGCGCATATAACACAAGGCTATTTTATAGATGGCAACTTTTACGCTGTGAAGCTGGCGTTTCGTTGGAGACACTTCCAACTTTTTCAAAGCTTATTAGCTCATTTTTTTCTACAATCTTCATATTTATTCTACGATCAGATGACGACTGTACAGACCATTTTACGGCACAGCAAGTTGCCCGGATGCACTGTTACCTTGACCTTGTGTATCAGCCATGGAGGACGTCAGATGTTCTTATTCCTGTGCCCATGCGTCCCAAGGTACAGTAATGTCAATGAAATAAAACACTCAAGCTTGAACAAAATGATCTCAAATTTGGGTGGCATCGTGATAACCAGTTACACCTTTTAGCACAACGTTATACCGTCAATGAGTTTTCGTCTTGTCAACTTGCAACATCAGTTTAGCACAGAATGCTCTGATGGAAATCTAATGAATAGCTTTTGAATTTTCTTTCCAAACAAAGCCGGCACGGAGTACTGTTATCTCCGGATACTCGACCCAGACAGATAGATAGATATTTAATCACCAATAAGTATGTATTAACACAACGAAGATTCAGAAAACATTGGCTGGAATGACAATACCAAGGAATACTAGCCTCTTCAATTTCTTGCCCGGCTATTTCTAGTTTCTCAAACATTGTTTTCTACATGGGCTAACTATCATATAGTATGTGTTTTTTGGCATTTAGAGATTGGTGAGTTGCACAAAAACCTTTCGTCTGACATATTTCTGCAGCATCAGTCAATAGGTTTACCTACACTGGAACACCATTTTTTGAAATGGGGCATACACAGTATAAACGCTATGTGAATAGTTATAGTACTTGAAACTATGACGTATTTGGTATCTTTGGACATATTAGGCTATTATGATGTTATAATTACGTCATGAAAACGTCATAATGTTAAATAATTGTTAAAAATGAAATTTTCGCCCTCAGAAGAACTGATTACATATTTTCAGCTCAAATCAACTAGAAATGTATTGAGCATACATTAACGATGATTGGAAATGAAAAAAGTGTAGGGGTTGTCAGTATAATGTAATTTTGGTCGAATTTCCAAGCACTAATACAAAGCTGGAATAGGGATATATATAGAAAAACACTATATGACTTAAGTCATTGAGCTAAGAAATATGGTATATATGATACTTTTGAAAAGTCTATATAATGCACTAAATATGTGATATTTAAACATGTTTGGGGCGATTATGACTGCATGATGATGTCATAATTGTGTCAACATTGTCCAAAATGATGTTTTCGACTTCCGCTGAATTTTATGATCAATATCATAAATAATCGAAGTTAATTTTGTTAAAATCTCCAGGAAATGTATTTGTCAAATACATATCTTATGATCGAGATCACTTTTTGTCTCCATGAAAACGTGTTGTGTGGGCTGTCAGCATAATGAAATGTGATCAAATTTCCAAGCACGAACGCAATTCTGGAATGGGAGTATAGATAGAAAAATACCATGTTGTACTTTAAACTATAGCATATTTTGGTACTTTTGGAAAAGCTGTACATTACACTAAATGATTATATCACATTTAAACATGTTCGAGGTGATTATGATGTCAAGATGAGATCATAATGTGACATCTTTGTAGAAAATGACAAAAATCGCCTTCCTATAATCCTGATGATCAATATCAATTATCACAGTATTTTTGCTCAAGTCATCTTGCAATTAATAAATATGTATTAATGATGATCGGAGATCATATTTTGTCTCCTCGAAAACATGGTTTGGGTACCGTCGGCAGCGTAGTATGAAGGGTCCAAATCTCAAGCACTATGACAATTATTGCCACTGAGATAGAGTTATGAAATGTAAAAAAAAACATTGGTCATGATTTTGAAAACTATATAATATTTTATATTTATAGATAGAAAAATACTCTGACAAGTTACAAGTTAACACATTTGACACCGACATGACATGAGTATGACACCATAATATAATAATTTTAACAGCATTACACATCCTAATTTCTTGTCTTTCTCTTAACTTCTTACTATCAGTGATTACTCTATCTGAAATACAAACTGACCTGGAGCAAAGCTTCCTGTCCAAAATGAAGTGAAAATAGAGAAGTGACTCTATATTATCCTAGGGATCTCCGCTTTGTCATCTTTCTGTAAATGGACATTCTTTCTTTCTCCCTGTCTCTCGCTCTTTCTCTATCGCACACATTTGTGGTAGCCATTAATTAGGCTGCCGCGTTCTTTAGAATGCGATGTACCTCAACCATTAACATTCTGCATACAGCACTGAACGTATGAAATTGCCTTCATATATGTAATTAAACGCGACGTTAAAAAGGCGGCGGAAAACGATGTCAGCGTACTGTATATATTGTAATTTTAAGCTGAAAATTTATCGAAATTGAAAGGAAAACGTGAATATCATATTATACAATTACAGTCTTTTGATGAGGTCAATATGTGGTTTTGTGGACCTGAGAAAACAATATTCACCGAGGCCTTCGGCCTTCGGACTCGGTGAATATTGTTTTCAGGTCTATGACCTTTTCAATTTCGATAAGGAAAATGTAGTCCACAAAACCACATATTGGCCGATATCAAAAGACTATAATTGTTTTATTATATGACACTGACGTCTCCTTCTCGTTAAATTGGTGAAAGCAGTTAGAATATAGCATATCGTAGGTATTTGCTTTGCTCCCGACGATCTCGTACCTGCTGTCAGCCAAAGTGTAAACCGACAGCCAATCCAACGACTATTTTCATTGGCTGAACAGACGCATACGTCACGCCGAGTCAATATCACATTTATGGACCCGCTTCGGAGTCAATATGGAAAATTAGCGACAGCCACGTGACGGCGAATGGTCCAATGGAGAAAGAGTAGCACGCACAGTCATATAATAATACCTCTTATGACGGTCATTATGAATTTTTACTTGTTGTCCCTATGGAAAGTTTATGCAAATTGACTCCTATGACTCTGGTATGAATGAGATGAATCTTGAAAAGGTATGGTTTGATATAGAAAAATATTGCTATTGGAAAGAGATACACTTATTTCAGATAAGGCATGATGGCCGCCATTTTGAATTTGCCCATGGTGCTTCCCTGAGAAAAGTACAAAGCTGACTCAAAGTAGTCCGAAATATTAGGTTGTTAACCCGGAATAGCTTAAAAGCGATGAATGTGTAAATTGCAAAAAGACAAATGCCGCAAATCTGACGCCTCGATAATTTGATGAGGAAAATGTCGGTAGAACGGCATGGCCGCCATATTGAATTTACAAATCCTGAATCCACCCTTTGTATAGGATATTATGTAAATAAGCTCAACGTAGGTCCAGTAAGTTGAGCTATGAAGTCACCAAATTAGATTTTTTTTATTTTTCCGGTTGGAGTTACGTTAAGAGCTGTGGATAAGTGAATTATGCCTACATGTTCTCTCACGGCATCTGCGACGTCATGCATGGCGTTAATGGTCAAAATGAAAATATTGTCTGGTCGTACCTCAATTGCCACTTTGTATCAACCCGATTTCAACATATAATGCGATAAAAATATTTTTCATCGCACTTTCGTTCAAGTTGGCTGATCCACTATCCGCGAGAGCAGAAAGTGTGCATTCCCGTACCAATATCCGTCGAAATCGTATACTATGATATATTTTAATCATTCATGTATCTAATGACACCAAACATGTTACAGTTTGAAGAAATAATAGACTCAAAACGATTATAACAATAACCCTACCCCCAATCTTTATCACTCAATATTGAAGATTAGGTGCACCCAACTTAGGAAGGCTCTAAACGACAAATGCCTCCGCGCCAAAGTGCAAACAAGCGTTATTCAACAGGTAATAAGTTGGGCTTTCAGAAAAATATTATCTACAAAATTCCCCAGGGAGAAGAGGGGTTATGGTTAGCTCATAGTCATCAGCAAAAATGATCAGGTTCAGATAATCTGTTACCGGCACGTTATTAATATCATTTATATATAACAAAAACAAATGTGGTCCAAGAATAGATCCTTGCGATACACCGTATGTGATATTGGTAGGGAAAGAAATTATGCTATTATGCGAAATAAATTATATCATACTAGACAGGTAGCTTCTGATCCAGTTATTGGGAGACCCGCAGAAACCATAGTTGTATAGTTTGGAGATTAAGACATCATGGGTAACTGTAACAAACGCCTTGAATAGGTCACGAATCATGCTATGTTATAATCTTTTGATTCTTCAGCAGCGATCATAGAGAGATAGCGCAGCCTGCGAAGTGGAGATAATGTTATGGTTTTTTAGAAAAGTTTTTAAACTTACCGACCTCCATCGGCGATGGCCCTTGTCGTTCTCAAATCTCTAAGTTTCGTTCAACGTTCACCAAATACGGCAGAAGACAAGCGCGCGATATAGGCACAATGACATTGCCAAAAAGAAGAGAATGTTTGTGGAATTGTATAAATGTACTGGATAGTTTATTGTCTGCAGATAGTACATGGAAGTGATGATTCCGTGACCATAGCTTGGATTCCTCCCTTGGGTCCACCAACCATCGGTGATATCTCTGCCTGTTTTTCCTGTCTGGCAGACGGGTCCTTTGCTCAGTACGCCGACAGCGCCAGTTCCAGAAATCAACAGAAGGTCGGCGTGGAACGATTACCAATAGAAGCGACAGGTATATTTTAGCAGGTCAGGGCATTCCTGCTCTCTAAAATGGAGGTGACAAAGGTCGTTTTTGCTAAATAAATCAGTTCACATAACGAATTCAGCAAATTCCTCTTGAGGCGCGCACACAAACATATTTATCCGCATCAAATGGTAGTAAAAAAATCAATTGTCATCTACCTAATTTGCATAATAATAGGCCAAACATCTGTCTCACTGTTTAAACAACCCTGACTGCGTCTTCAAATGCAACTTAATTTTAGGACATGGAACTAATGCGCCTGAAGTTTTGAAGCATTGGATAAGAAGGAATCAAGAATTACTGAGCAAAAACGATCTTTTTTACCTCCATTTTAGGGAGCGGGATCGCCCTAACCTGTTTAGTAAGCTTTATCAAACTACATGTAGCCATATAACTGGGAATTTGTTCGTCTAAACCGAACTATTCTGCTACCAGAACCTGATAAATATCCATTACTCCGTGCTTATGTTTCATTTACAAGGCTTAAATGTTCAGTAAACAGTATTCTGGTTGAACTTCTGCTCCCAAAAATGCGGTCTCTGGCAGACGAGAGACGTCCTCTTAGTTCTATATTTTACCATTTTGTTGATGCTTTAACGTAAACGCAACATTATCTCGTCGTCTGCCTTGAGGCATTCACATAGCACCAACACCAAGAATATTCAAGCCCAAAACCACTCATGGACGCCGCGTTGAGGTTTGTCAGTGAATCCAAATTATGTCTTCCTCAGGTCCGCCAGACGCTGATCGTTGTGAAGGCAGCACAAGAGTGTGGTTACCGGACGTCTACACCTGTCTACACCAATGTTATATAGATCTGACTTTCAAGGAGCATGTTATCCCGAAAAGGTAAGTGATAGATGTTGAAAATCGAATGAATTTATTCTTATTTTACCTTCTTAAACCGGCAACCGTGTGAATCACACTATGTGAGTATATCATCGGGTTGGTGCATTGTTACAGACTTCGACACTTTGAACAAAGTTCTGACCAATCAGATATCTGAAAGATTGTCTGTTTTCTTGAGAGTTTCTCGACAATATATGTAATTTGGGATTTGAATGGAATACCATTTCGTTTGTTATATCATGCACAAAAACGTTTACACCATCACCGGGATCCTCTTCACGGTGAACTGAGGCTACAGGTTAAACCAGACGTAGTTTCACAACCACAATTCTAAATGACTACCAACAAAATTTAGTTGTCTCGGCCCATATTTTATGGATGTAATAATGTCCGATTTTGTGATCTGTAGTTGAATGTACAAGTCATATTTGCAGATCCGTGTTCGGTACAGGTGTTAAATATTGGAAACTTATTTATCTAGAAACGTACAAAAAAAATCATCGTCTCGGCCCTTATTTGATGGAGTTATGCCCCTTTTCGGGTGTAATAATCTTGGATACACTGTAAAAAAGGGTGCTGTAATTTTACAGCAAAAAGTGCTGGCAAAAAGGGTACCAGCGATTTTCACTGTATTTTTACAGGATGCCCCGATCTGTTTATCTGTATTTCTACAGCATATGTTGTAATTTTACAACAGTGGTAGTATTGCATAATTACAACAAAAATATCGTGAAATCAACAGAAATAACTGTGCGAATCCATGGTCAGAAGAAAGTCCATTGGCCTATAGCATTTGAAGAAGTCAAGTTCCCGGCTGTCTCTCTTTCAAGAGAGTAGAGAAGAAAATTCCCAGAACGTAATGGTTCGGTTAAATATAAATTTATATTCAGCACCAACCGATAATATAAGAGCAAACACATTTCTTTCTATCATCCTGCACATCAACTTTGTGAAACGGTGCAATATTAGAGGCTAAGTTGGTCTTTGAACATGTACATTAACTCCAACGACCACCCCCGAGGATTGAATCTTGGCAGGCAAACTCATTATTCCTCCTTGCACATTTTAGATAAATTGTACTTGAAGTTTTCTGTGTATTATAGATGAAAAGATCTGGAAAGGTATACGAATTACACCTCGAAAATAATGAACGATATTTCTACTGAATGTAAATATACACTAATAATCTTACTGTAATTTTACACCCGGATAATGTTACAATACAACGTTGTTGCCCTTTACTCCAATTAATACTGTAGTTTATCCAGAAGATGCAAACCTACACTGGTTGTCTGTATTGCTACAGCTATGAACTGTAAAATAGCAGTTGGAACTGATGCTTCTATTTAACAGTAAATTCCACTGTCACATTTTACAATACTTTCTACTGTAACTTTACAAACATTTTTAACAGTGTATGCTTGAATGTAACCAGTTATATCTGAAGAACTGTGCTCAATACAGCGACCAAATACAGTCTACAAGCCTACAAAATATTATTCGTCTCGGCTCTTATTTTACAGAGTTATGACCCATTTTGTGTATTAATCTAGATATGATTTTGTGATATATATTCTTGAATGTAGCTGTTATATATGCATAATTGATGATATTTCCTAAAAAGGAAAATTCTGGATGATTAGTATAGCCATAATGTGTTGCACATTCTCGGCATATTTCTGAATTGCTTGGGGGACGCCCAGGGGTTTTGTGCGTCTCACCCTCGTGTTGATATTGCGGGTACATTGCCGATAATAGCAATTATCACAAACATTTTTTTTTTATGTGAAGACTATGTCCGACTTCGAAAAATTCCCGACAAGGGCAGATCCCAGCATTCTGGAGAGTCGAGAATTGAGTTCCAGTTCACTCAGAAGGCGTATTTTATTTTGCAAAAAAATATACCGGAACTGTAAAAATGCATTTTAATGCACTATTTTAGGTAAATTTTCTTTCAAATCCCGGAAAGCGCAACCCCGGACCAGTTGGATGAATTTCATTTCAGATATCTTTCCACACACGATAAAGATTCTACGTATCATATAGAAGTATGTCGTATTGGATTTATACAGGTTCATTCTGGAAATATTTCTATAGAATTCTATAGGATTTTGGCATTATCACTGTACTATATAACATCCTATAGGAACCTATAGGGCAGTGCTATAGAAGAAGTGCCATAAGTCTATTCGAATCTACAGAACATATTCCTATAGGTATCCATTTTATTTGATCAGGTTTCTGCTTTGGGCCACGTGGAACGTAAAGGATGGCATCGAGAACGTTGTGTTTTATTTGGCGGACGGGTCAACTTTCTCCCTTGGGGCCGTGCCCACCTACTGTGATATACCATTCACGACAGACCTGAGCATCACACAGAAAGTCATAAAGGTCAGAGAAATAATTGTTTCAACGTTTTTAACGTATTCACCTTCCACCAGGTTTGTTGTTTTTCACGGGCGTACTATCATGGATACAACCATTCAACGTGGTTTACTTTGGAGCGTTGAAGATCGCGTGAGCAGTTTCGTTTGTATTTTATACAATATTTATTATTAATTTGTAAAGATTCTCTTTACGAATTACCGCTGTGAACGTGGAAATGCTTTTTTTAGACACCTCGTTTGATATTTTGCCTCGTGACGTTCGCTTGAAGGTTTAAAAAAGTCGCGCTTTAACCTGCAGGTACGTGAAATCCAGGTTACGTTGCTATTGCTTTTATTTTAACCCTTTATCCACAATATGCCTTAACCTTTTTATTCAATATACGAAGCATGTTCATTTTGTATTACGCTGAAATGAATTTTTCTCTCTGCTGTACATCGTTCTTGATTTCATTACAGATTCGTATTTATGTCAGTACACCATTCGTGGGGATAGATGCCGTTCAATTAATATCAACTCCCCGTCATCCAACTTGTCAACTTTGTAAACCTGTAAATTATAAGGTATCCCGATCTCCACCCTTTCAAGATTCGAAAGGCGTTTTTACAGGCGAAACTTTATATACAGACATGTAAGTATTCCAATTCTATCAATGTGTTATCCACACTGTCAGATAGGTGGAAGTTGCGTCTTAACACTTCTCCAAAATATGAAGAATTTGTGAAATAATGTCCTCATTTTAAATATAATTATGAGATACAATGTACTGGATATTTCCGGTAATCACTATTTTTAAACTATAAAATATCTGGTGACGTGCCTATTTGAAAACTCTCACGCGTAATTGTAGACGGTTTTACGCGACACTCGTTCAATAATTGTTGCAGAAATATGTTCAAAGTAGACAACACTCGGTGTGTGTAAAACACCAGGAGTTCAATCTCAAACACATGGTTGTCATATTTAACACACAGTGTTCGATTTCGAATACACTGTCAGAAAAAATCTGTAACACTTATTGAACGCGTAAAAGCGTTCATCCCTGACTAATTTTAGCGGTTGCTGGAATAAGTTGAAATAATGATGTGGAATTAATCAACTGGTCCATTTTGAACAATAATGAAAAGAAAAGGGTACAAGAATTCCACAACGCTAAGTATCTCAACAATCGAAATATGGGGTTGGACGGCACTGAACACTAACGTTCATATTGATGTCCAAATCAGGACACCATATCGTGTTAAAAACTGAACACTTAACGTTCATATCCGAACACTAGAGAACAGGT
>JAVTVY010017352.1:0-61529 GCA_036873755.1 Hanleya hanleyi | reverse complement strand
TCCGTCTGCTATAAGTAAGCCACATCACGACCCAGACTAGCTGAAAAACCTGAACGCCGCTTTTACTGAAGGCAGATTCAGCCAGAAGGGCTTAGCCTTTTCCAATTTCCCTTTATAGTCCTTCACGGAATATAGAACGGTGCATTAAAGCTAGTCCTAAGTAGTATGGTGACAAATACCCGATGTTCAACATCATCTGGTAATATTATCCCAGGGGCAATCTAAAGTGTTTAACTTGCATTGGTGATCCAGGAGATATTGTTTATATAAGTTAGAGCATAATAGTCTTCCTCGCAGAACAGGTCGGGTGATCTTTTTTATCTTATGATCTTGACCGTGTGATGGAGCAATTGTCGTGCCAAAAATTTACTCTGCTTGTTGAAAAGCTAATGCCGAGTTTTATAATAAATCCTTACGGTATATTTCATATACATGCAAATAATACTTATTCGCGCCTTAATCCTATCTTGCCAGGGCTTTTTGGGGCCTGTCCACGCCTGGGGTCGGGGCCATTTAGCCCATTCTCTTGTAATAATTTTCTTTAGCTCTTGAGCCTAGGGGCTGAATCTTACCACGATATACCCGACAAGCTCTATGAGAAAATGTAAAAAGATTTTTCGATTTTCTAAATATGCCTTTTCTTCGCAAAACCTGCCTGATGAATTAGTGAATGATAGTCTGATGTGAAATAAAATACTTTTGCCAACTTTTCCTGGAAGAAAAGCAGAAATTTTGAAGAAATCTGACGAAAACATCACTTTTCTGGTACCCCACATGGCCGCCATTCTGAATTTATCCATGATCCTCTGCTCAGGGGCTCATGCAATTAGGCTCAAAATGACCCCAATATGATAAAATACAAGTTGTCGGAGTGGCAGCTCTCCAGTTTTGTTCGTTCCGGAGATAAGATAGAAAGTTTGCTAGGGGTGGTGGGGGTGACATTAATGCCCCCAGGTCTGAGAGGGTTAAACAAACGCTCCAATTTCCATCAAAAAAAACACAAAACAGCAAAACTCTCTTTCCTCTAAAAAATGTTCCGTTTGCCACCGCTGGATAAACATAAAGCACAAGTTAGCCTTTTTTGCTTTTAATAGCAATTTCAAGATTGAGCAGTTCAATTTATACATGTAAGTAGGGGAAGGCATAGTCACATATCCGGTTTACTGATGACCAGGGATTTGACAGGAAGTACATGGAGAAATTCCAAAACAATTAGTCATTTCCGCTATAACCTAATAAAACATCGAAACGATTCCAATTACACTGTGTTTTTGAGGAGAGAATAAAAGCTCATTATGTATGCTCCCTATAGTCTATTCTCCACAAGGGTGAAGCAGGGTGTCTAACTTTCATTACCGCTCTAATGGATTGCGATATTTTGATCTTGCTAAACCCGTGCTCTCCAGACACTGAAGCGGTCAAATTGCCTCTCCATCTAACACTTGCAGCTGTTGCTTGGGCATCATCGTTTGATATGCTCGCTGGTGAGGTTGTATGATTATCCCAACCTCCCCACAGGGCATGCTCCTTTTGACAGGCTCACTCCACTTATGTACCTGCCCCAAAATGGCCCCCTACCAAACTTTCTGCTCTATCTCCGGAACAACAAAAAACGGAGAGCTGAAACTCCTTGACTGTATAGCTTATCGTATTGGGGTCATTTTGAGCCTATTTGCATAACCTCACGAGCAGAGGATCATGGGTCAATTCAAAATGGCGGCCATATGGGGTACCAGAAAAGTGATGTTTTCGTCATTTTCTTTAAAATTTCTGCTTTCCCGCAATGAAAAGTGGGAAAAAACTATTTTATTTCACATAACCCCTAAACTGTCGGTATACCATTCCCTGACTGCACTGAGACGGAAAAGATGGCACGCATGCACATTCAGCCTCCACCCTATAACACACTGAATAGAGCACACAAGAAAATGACAGGACACTTACATGATGCAATAGAGACAAGTGATATTACAGTGCTAGACATCACAATATCAAGTTCCTGTTGCTTCTCAGCAAATTGAGTTGAAGCAACGAGAATCCGTGCCCACCAAACATGGAACAAGTTAGTTGTGACAGCCGGAGTCCATTTCGATCCATTTAGTTACAGGCGCTGCTGATTAGATGAGAGCCATCTGCACAAAATATGTGCTCCTCGTTTTTAACCCCAGTGCAATCAGAGGGTATATCTGACAGTGAAAAGACTACAATCTGATGCCATGAGAATGGTTAGAAGTGTACCGTTGAAGAAACAGTTCCCTCTGTGTGTGAGTCAACCCTACCAGGCCTGGGCGGGGCGGGGAAGTAAAATGCCCCACTCCCCTCTCTTACCAACTTTCTGCACTCTCTCCGGAACGACAAAAAGTTGAGAGCTGACAGTCCGTGACTTTATAGATTGTTATATTGGGGTCATTTTGAGCCTATTTTCATAACCCCCCGAGCAGAGGATCATGGGTCAATTCAAAATGGCGGCCACGTGGGGTAAAAGAAAAATGATGTTTTTGTCATATTTCTTCAAAATTTCTGCTTTTCCGCGATGAAAAGTGGGCAAAAACTATTTTATTTCACATCACATTAATATTTACTAATTTATCATGCAATTTTTGCGGAGAAATTGCATAAATGAAAAATTTGGAAAATCCGACCGAAAAATCGACCAAAGAATGCCGTTTTTGAAAATGACGTCACTGTGACGTCATGAAGGCGGCCATCTTGGATTTTTTTTACACTTTTTTGGTAGAGCTTGACCCAAGGGTATAGTGTGGTAAGCTTTAGCCCCCTACCCCGAGGGGTAAGAAAAATAATTAGGGGGTCCCAAAAATCCCAGGCCAGATAGGGTTAACTCTACAGGTATATGTACAGTGCAGAATTCAACAGTAATCTGAATTTTCCACAACATCTCTTTACCATACTATATATGATGTCACTTCCGGTGGTGTGCTGCTCGATCGGGAATACTGTCCGAAAATCTGACTGGTGGTTGGGGGTATTATTACGCCCTAGTGAAGTGGTTGTGATTATCCACCGCACGAGAATCGCCATTCGCCATTCTTGCCACCGAACAAGGTCTTGGAAATCGTATACCTCACATAAATATACATGCACATGTTTGTCAATTTAACCACATCCGTGGATTGTGTGAAATGAGACCATTAACAGTATACTGGTAAATGACCAACACGGTCGCCGAGAGTAAGATTGCGGATTAATTACAGTGATCGTAAACCCTCAAGTAAAGTTTCCATCAAATGAAAGACCATTGCGAACAGGGTCGGGGAAATATTTATTTTAATTTTTCACGGTTTTATTATAGAGTAAACTGCAATTAAGGATGGTATTCTATGGTGGTCTGTTGAAATCATATTTAGGTCCAGTGACGCCACACTGCCATAATACATATATTTCAAACTTTGTATGCACTTTCCAGTGCTTGATTCAAGCTTAAGGTATGTATACTTTGAGTTTCAACACAGACTCGCTGTTTCAATGTGCATGTTCCAAAATCTGGGAAATTTAATGCAAGATTCAAATTGACTTGACACTCATGAGTCACCATCTCCCAGATTTTGGTGAAACATACACATTGGAACAGTGACTCTGTGTTGACACTCAAAGTATACACGCCTTAAGCTTGATTCAAGCACTGGAAAGTGCATACAAAGTTTGAAATATATGTATTAAGGCAGTGTGACGTCACTGGACCTAGATATGATTGCAACAGATCATCAATATTTTCCTACACTGTTTGCAATGGTCTTTCATTTGATGGAAACTTTACTTGAGGGTTTACGATCACTTTAAGGAGGTGAATTTATATCCAGTTATTGGCTCCTACGAATTTAATAAGGAATATATTGTCAAAAATAATATTTTTTCTGTTTCCTCCCATCTTCGATATAAATTAATTCGGCACCGGAACGATGAAAATGACATCAAGTTCCCGTGGAAAGAATGACATCAAGTTCCCTATAATGTTCTATCCCAAAGGATAGAGCACGGTGTTTAACTTTTATTATCGCTCTAATACAATGTGGCGTTTTGATATTCCTTAATCCATGATGTCTAGACAGTGAGGCGCTCAAACAGACAGGTCCGATTTAGCACGATTCGTCAGTTTCACCAAGACCTGGCTATAGCACATCTAGCGTGAAATCTGACATTTTCATTCTCCAAATTGGAGCACAATAATTTTCCCGAAATTTATAGACTCTTGAATTTGTGATGAAATACGGAGACAAACAACAAGTCAAACAACGTACATGTAGGCTACCAGTAGTTTGGGGAAACCCGATATATTTTTTATCATTCGCCATCGAATGTTCGTACGAACACAACAAGGCCTTTGTTGATCAGCATTGTCCTGTTCCTGTTCATAACTGTATAGTTTTCAAATGCTGAATCAAGCATATCAGTAAATCTGATTACGAATGTTTCGTATCACATGCAATAGACAAACATTCCCTGTTCCACACTCCTACCATGTACCATATAGGTAAAACAAACCGGAACGTTCCCTATATCCTTCTCTCAACACGGGTGAAAGCACAGTGTATAACTTTCGTAAATTAGAGCGACATGCAAGCGATAGAAAAAATTGATGACGTATGGCGACTAAAAAGAAGCCATATGACTCTACAGGAAAGCTTCCCTCGGCACCTCACATTCAGAGTACGGTGGATTCTCGGACGTAACCTTAGTATCTCAGTCGCGCTTTTATTGCTGCTGTTCATGTGGGGACTATGGAGTATCCACGCGGCCCCTTACGCTAACTCAGGAGCTGTGATGACAGATCAGCTCAAACAAATAACTCATCTGATGTCCATAAACGCTCAAAAGAAAAGTGGTAGTTTGATATTGCTGAATACTTGCTCACAGTGACTTGTTCAGTAGTGGGGTTCTTCCTCGCTGTAGTTATTGTTAAAAACTATATTTCATTTTCAAAGGATAAAATTCCATGCATCGCGATAACTGTAAATATCATAAAAATACACATATTGCAACATACACAAATTATACCATCATCAATAGATATAGTAGGGAAGGGGTATGTAGATAGGCGTATGTTGTTAATTTATACATATAATTTTTGTTTGCTGTTATCTACTGTCATCGCGATGCACGAAAAGGTGCGAAATATTTTATTCTTTAAAAATACCTTTTTAACAACAACAACAACAACAACAACAGCAACATCGACGAAGATATCCACTGCTGATCAAGTCACTGTGCCCTTGCTGTCTAGATTCTTAGGCGATCGAGCACCCTCACTACCCGACACTCGCAGCCTTTCCATGAATTTATTTTCTCGGATTGTGCCTGGGGATATATCCACAAAATGTAATTGTCATTATAGTATAGTAATATCTTGGGCGAAAATTTGTATCACAACTTTCACGAGATCAGTTCCGAAATTCTCTTATCAAGCCTGGTCAACAATAAAAAAGCAATTCGGATAACAATGTCCAATATTTGACCGCCAGGCTCGCATAAAATAAGTATATGAAGAAAAAGTCGCGAGTTTGCAAGAGAGAATCATTCAACGGCTTCCTATTATAACGACAAGATATCATGATGGTCATCTCGTTGATTCATGACTATAACACGCTCAAATATCAGTATTTCGACATTTGTCGCCTTACAATATTATATGGTTATTTTTTACCAGCATATACCTTGACATATCTATTCATTCCGCAAATTCCTTTGGGGCCATCTTCGCTTCATATATAAGTCATACGTAATATGCTGTAAATGTGCAGGCAGATGAAATGCAAATCCAAGCAGCAATACTTTATGAAAAATCCGCATATACTCTATATCTGAGTTATTTTCCCCGATATTTTACGTGAATATCGAAAATAAGAGAATATTGATGCGTGTAATCCGATGAGGAGTGATACATGTATGATTCCACAGTTTAATATTCGAACTCTCTTTTGACCAAAGACATCTCAAGCGCGATTGATTTCCTGTTCTGAGGATTCCCTGTTGCAGTGGAATTACATGAATTTCGGTGCTGTGATCGTACAATAGCCCGCGAGTCCACTAAATATGAATTGAAGAGCGTTGTGAGCGTCAGCTGTAAGCAACGGCTCAAATTAATGGAGAAGGGAAAGTGTTTAGGAAAAATAAGTTCTTATTCAGAATACCAGTCTGCCAAGCCTAGTCGGCTTCAAACAACATGACGGGTTAAATGGAACAGGATTCACGATGGATGACTGTTGTCTATTGAATGACAGATACGTCGTACTAAATGATCTTGAAATAAAATATGGTTTGAGACGATTAGATTCAAAAGAAGGTGATAACACCCGGGCAGCATTCGCTGAAGGTTAGGGACGTAATTTATATCATTACTGATTCTGCCTCCTGGGCTTTCTCATAAATGCTAGCCACTTTTTTGTACTCTATATCGTATCGAACTGCTACAAGGTTCTACCGGATCAGACTACTTGCCGAAATTTATTGTAAATGTGCTAATAAATAATTCAAACGCTTAGGACGATTGCGTGCTATGTAATATTATGGGTTCTCGAAACAGGATTGTCGAGTTAAATCATTCCCCAGGCTCATTACAAGTTAACTCCTTCCGCAGTAGATTCAAACTACTCCTAAGAGTACATTGTAATCAACGTTCCAGAGTTAAGAAGTTTTAGTTGATAAGGATAGGTAGTAACAGATTGAAAATAGGACTGGCCGCACTCGATGATCTCAGGGTGTAAATGGACACTGAATGAGAAAAAAATGACATGAGGAGGTCAAGCTCAACGTTTACAGGCGATAGGTCAAAGGTCGAAAGGCTGGCGTTAAAATTAAGTGAATCAAAGACACGGATTATTTGAAACCTCGTTCACTGGGAGCGTAGGGGTTCAAATTAGGTTGACGTAGCAACGGTGAGTGAAACTTTATAAAACTCGCTACAGCTGAAGTAAAGAATGTGAAGAAAAAATAGAAAAAATGACATTTTGACAGAACCGTCACTCCCGTATTTGGTATTTACGCGCTTCCGTAGTTTTTCTCCTTTCAGGCATGATATGCGTGTATTGGCTTTACACTCTTATCTATGTCTACCGCTATGAATCTGGGTGCTGTGGTCAAATAATAGCCCGCGATTCCATTAGATACAAATTGAAGAGCTTTATGAGCGTCAGCTGTAAGCAACGGCTCAAATTATTAGAGAAGGGAAAGTGTTCGGAAAAAGCAAGTTCTGATAGAGAATACCAATCAGCCAGGCATAGACTGATTCCAGCAGCATGGTTTACATGGGATACAATTCTCTATGTATGACTGCTGTCTACTGATTGTCCGATTTGACGCTTATATATCGTACTAAACCGCTTTGAAGGAAAATACGATTTGGGATGATTAGATTCAAATTGAGGCGATGAAACCTGAGTAACATTTCCTACAAGGTTAGGGACGAAATTTATCTGATTACAGATTCTGCCTCCTGAGTTATCTCCTCGATTCTATCCACTTTTGTAAACTCTACATCGTATCGAACACCTGCAAATTTCTTCCGGATTAGACTACTTGACCAAAGTTATCGTAAATGTGCTAATAAAGGTTGTCCAAAGATGATGTGTCCCCCCAACCTGTAAATATCTGGGTCATCTATACGCTGCAAGACTGACCCTGGGATTGTGTGTATCCATTTTCAGCCTACTTTCGGCAACTGCAAGAGGGAATTTCCAGAAATCAATACCACGTGACTTCGCCAGCCAATCAGATGAAGTCTACCGACGTATATAAACCCCAACCAATCTCACATTCGGCTATTTCCGTATTGGCGAAACGAGCCTCTCACATAGAACGCACGGAGCGTATGGCGATCAAGTAGTGAGCCAGCTACGAAATAGTGCGTTTGATAATCGAGCAATCCGGTCGCATTTTATTGTGAAATGAAGTTAATTTTAACCAAAAGAACATAATTCATTCAAATTATACAAAAGTATTTCTTTGTTTAGTTGAATAATAGCAAGCTATCCCCAGAGCTCACCAGCTGCGCTAAGTTCCGCCAATACGGAAACAGACGAACGCGAGATATACGAAAGATATTCATACCTATATATTTCGTAAGCCCAGGCAATATCTGTTTCCGAAGTAGTATGAAAACCTGTAATTTATCAGATTTCTCGGGTCTATTCTCCACCAGATGAAGGCCGAACAGAATGCGGTAAAGTACCGGATATCGCTCCTCGATAATGGAGACACACGATTCGCAAGCCATATTATGGATGGCGAAGTGTACGCAAATGGTGTCCTCCAAATCTCCTGTCCAATAAATCCAGTTGGCATCAGGAGGTGAGATATTCCTGTCTCTCTCCTATGTTCTGTCGACTAAATCCCTCGGTTGCATCTTCAATTACTGCTAAGAGTAATCCGCGTTCCAGAGTTAATGCGTCTTGGTTGATAGGGATACTCAGCAATTATACTGGGACAAGTCTCGAAGTCTTCCTTCAAACTGCCAAATGCTGAACACCTTTCACTCGAATTTTATCGCACACTTTCATTAATACAGTGCCAGACAAATACGAGCGAGTAGTGTGTGCCTTGGTGATAAGCTTGTATTATCAGTGTGAAGATGTGCAATGTCTTTGTCCTGTTTTCTTGTCCACACAATAATTACTTATCATGTATATATTCTGGATGGAGAGTTTTGATTCAGGCATGTTAACTCATTGGGGATGAAGATACTTTGAGTACCAAATCCTGCAACAGAATATCTGCAGGTTACCGTCTTCAGCCTTTGACATTTCGGATCTAATCAATCGGGACCTGCGCATATTTTCAACACAGTGCAGTCAATATGAAATGAACAAGCCCGTCAATCGAGTTCCAACTCCCAGTACTTCAAGTTTGAATTGCTTATATTTGATCAGATTTCGTGTGAGCGTAGGCGTCTATGGATGTCTAGAACAAAAGGCCCACAGTTTCAGATCCTGGAGAAGGTATCTTCCAGACATCCCGTTCCAGGATTTGATCTTTAGAGTAGGATGAATCTTCAGAGTAGGATGAATCTTCAGAAGTATTCAACGGAGACTGAACGTTCTCTAACCTTTAAATTTGGCGCTTTTTTTGATTTGAATACTATATTGTAAGAATCTGAAACCACGCAAATATATTTGATAATTCTACTCAGATGTGGTTATCAGAATATTAAAAAAAATATCATAAAGTTCTAATTGTCTGAATGGACGGCTTTCAGAATATAATTATATAACTCGATTTTGTTAAGTTTATTTATAGCAATTCAATGTTGTAAAAGTTTTAGGTGTTCAAAATTTTATCGCTAAGGATCTTGAAACGTCGTTCGAGCCTTCTATGGCCCTTCAGCCACACGATCGATAATTTCTAACTGATTGTCTGACTGGCGTCGCAGAAAACGCAAAATGGGAACGATCACGCGGGTTTGCTTGACCTCATCCCAGTATTTTTTATTTTTTTTTAGATTCGGCCGTTTTGCAATTTCCTTTCACTGTCAGCGCAAATTTAATAAACTCCGTTTCATTTATTGGCTGCTACAATGTAAATAATGTCGCTTTCATTTCATTTGTTTCAACGAAACCACAGCTGATCACCCACTTTTCCGTTTGGAACGATGAAAAAGTTGAAAGCGCTAAACATATGAAGATATAACGGATCTTGTTCAATATGGGCTGACAATGAAGGGGTTATTCATTAAAAAATAGATGTGATCTAAGTGTTGTAGAATGGTCGAATATTTTTTTTTAACAATTTGACTGGAATGAGGTCGCGCAACCCCGTGGTCGCTCAGATTTTGCGTTTTGTGGGGAATGAGAACTCTGACCACAGCCAGACAATATGTTAGGAATCTTGGACTAACAAAAAGCGTGCGTTAACACGTCCTGGGATCGATTTTATGACAGATAAAAATTTAATAATTTGAATATGACATCCCTTCAACTAAAATCATGAATAAACTTGAAACGGTTGCATACTGTTTTTGGATTTGAATACTATATTGAAAGAATCTGAAAGAACAAAAATATTTTTGATAATTCTACTCTGATGTGATTATCAGATATCAACAATTATCATAAAATTATTATTATCTGAATGAACGGCTTTCATAATTATGTAACTCGGTTTTCGTGAGTTTACTTATAGCAATTCAATTTAGCGAAAAATATTGAGGTATTCAAAGTTTTATCCCTAAGAATCTTGTAACCCTAAGTATATTCTGTGATCAATCCAAAGTTATACACATACAAGACAACACATACAACACAATAACACGATAAAAGCACTTGAAAAATCTCCTTGTTTTGGTGAAAAGAAGACACGGACACATTATTGCTGCCTGTCGCCCCATTAAAAATATGTATCGAAATATATTGATTAACCCTACCTGGCCTTGTGGAGGGGGGGGGGGCATTATGCCCCCCTACCAAACTTTCTGCACTATCTCCGGAACGGCAAGAAATGGAGAGCTGAAACTCCGTGACTTTATAGTTTATCTCATTGGAGTCATTTTGAGCCTATTTGCATAACCCCCCGAGCAGAGGATCATGAGTAAATTCAAGATGGCGGTCACGTGGGGTACCAGAAATGTGATGTTTTTGTCATATTTCTTCAAAATTTCTGCTTTTCTGCGATGAAAAGTGGGCAAAAGCTACTGTATTTCATATCACATTAATGTGGAGAAATTGCAAAAATAAAAAATTCGAAAAATCTGACAAAAAATTCGCCCAAAAAATGCCGTTTTTGAAAATGACGTCACTGTGACGTCATCAAAGCGGCCATCTTGAATTTTTTTACATTTGCTGATAGAGCTTGACCCAAGGGTATAGTGTAATAAGTTTCAGCTCCCTAGCTCAAGGGGTAAGAAAAATAATTATGGGGGGCCATTTCGCCCCCCTCCCCCAGGCCTGGACAGGTCCCAAAAAGCCCAGGCCAGATAGGGTTAATTCAATAAATAACCCGCCACCAGTAATAGCTATCACACAATTAATACGGCGATATCCTGGAGGGGGAGTGGTAGGAATAAAAAACACGCCAGCCTTGCATACTGAATACGTGGGCCAGATTATCGGTTATTCATGCGTAGTGGTTAATCCAGCCAGAGTCCGCTCGATATATTCTAATTAGCTAACCTGCTCAGAACATGCTGAACGGCTGTTGTATGTCATACCGGTCAAACGGCTCAACCACTCCTGAGAGAAACCGAACAAGCTTACAGCGTATTCTAATTGTGAATCGCAAGAGGTATGAAATTTACACCAAGCAATTTTCGGCGAACTGCAAAGCGCTGAATTAACATACTTGAAAGCCCTGAAAGTTATGTGTTTACTCTCTAAAGCCTCAGTCAATGACCTGATCATTAAAATAATATTAAACTGAGCAATATTCCTCTTAAATATCGTACACTGAAGACAAATTACGATCGTATTCCACAAGATTTCTGACGCTAGATTTTCCAACTTGTCTTAGATCCGTTTAACCCAGGGCCTTAAGGCTTTTGGATATCACGTGTCTTACATCCCCATGGTGTTCAAATGAATGAGCGCAATCACATTGTGACTCAAGTACATAATCTGGAAGACGACATGGGGACTCATTTTGAAACAAGCGCTGGATGAGCGCAAAGACCTCCGTCGAGGCAACAGGGTCCGTAGCGTAATACATCACTTAATAACATACGGCCGGATGCCAAGCTCAATTTTGCATTTGTTGGACGTTAGCTTCATCAATGGTAATTAATCTGGGATTGAGGGTTCCTCACTAGCATGTCCAGACAGGGATGTGAAAGTCACATTCCCAGCAAATAATTTTTGTTTGATTTGACGTGCTTGAAATATTGGGGTATGGAATAGAGTATATTGATGGAAAACCTGGAAAAGTGCTTGAGACATTAGGCCCCATCCCACCCACACCTCCCCATGAGAGGATCCCCTCACCCAAATCAACACGTTAGCGACAGAAATGAGACCCTGTGTGCCTAATTGTACCAACTTGCTTGTGATTTTGTGCTATAGGCCCAACACAGCAACACTTCATATTTTGTATGTGTACAGTATAGCATCATCATTGATGAGAGAATGCTCTTCAAAACACACCTGATTTTACCGACACTTCGTTCTGATCTGTCTCAACATCATATGATGAGGATTCAATGCGCTCGGTATAATTTTGTATACTGGTGTTACAGGTCACCTTCGCCTTCACCTTACTGTATCAATGACCATGGACTTGTACATGTATCACATTCACATTGAATGGTGATGGCTGATGAGAATATTGCCCATATGGAACAAATGACTGGATTCCACGCAGCAAATATTTATTGTGTAACACAGTGAGAAGAAAATTAATTGTATAAACATTCCAAGCCTCATTGAACACAAGCCGCACCATACTTGATATGAATATAACGCGCGTACATTAGCTCGCTTGGACGTCGCTTAGTTAAATATGGACAGACTCGCAAAAATCTCAAAATTTTCAAAAGCCACAAAATGCCCTCAGCTTGTACAGAGTAAGTAAAAATACTTATGTACAACTTGATGTTTAGAAATGACTGTGTTGAGCGGTTCTATTCCCAACTTCTCTTTTATTCTATGTCATAGAGGACAGGGTGTGGTAAATAATTAACAAGCGTTCTGAGAACCCCAACATCTCGCCTTGCGGGGTCATCCGCCAAAGGTGCAGCAGTATTGAAAGCATACATGTAGAGCAAACAATAAGGTCTGGAATAAGGTGATGTGGTACAGACAATAATGTCTGGAATAGATTATCTGGTACAGACAATAAAATCAGTCCCATGAAGGATTACTGGCAAAAGTTAATCCCATGTAGGAGAAATAGGTCAGTGCTGTCGGATTACTGTCGGATTCAGTCCCATGTGAGATTACTGCTGGATATTACTGCTGGATAGGCCAGTCCTGTGTAGGATTACCACTGGGTGGACCAGTCCCATGTTATTACTGCTGGATAGTCACCTGTGGGATTACTGCTGGATAGTCCAGTCCCAAGTGGGATTACTGCTGGATAGGCCAGTCCTGTCTGGGATTACTGCTGGATAGATGAGTCTCGTATGGGATTACTGCTGCATAGGCAGTCCCGTGTGGGATTACTGCTGCATACGGCAATCCTGTGTGGGATTATGGCTGAGGAGGCCAGTCCCGTGTGGGATTACTGCTGGATAGGCTAAACCTGTGTGGGATTACTGCTGAAAATTGCAATCCAGTGTCATATTACATCTGGATAGGTCAGTCCCATGAGAGATTACTGCTGCATAAGCCAGTCCTGTGTGGAATTACTGCTGGATAGGCCAGTCCCATGTTGGATTACTTCAGGATAGGCCAGTCCAGTCTGGGATTACTGCTGGATATGTCAGTCCCGTGTGGCATTACTGCTGGATAGGCCAGTGCCATTGGGATTACTGCTGGATAGGTCAGTCCTGTGTGAGATTACTGCTGAATAGGCCAGTCCCAAATTGGATTACTGCTGGATAGACCAGTTCGGTCTGGGATTACTGCTGGATAGTTGATTTCCGTTTGGGATTACAGCTGGATAGGTCAGTCCCGTATGGCAATACTGCTGGATAGGCTAATGCCATTTGGAATTACTGCTGGATAGGTCAGTCCCGTGTGGAATTACTGCGGGAGAGCTGTGACCTAGGAAAACATGAAACATGTCCACCAAGTTTTATAATCATCCCACGAAAGGTTCAACAAACTTTCTATGTACAAATATACCTGTAAATTTTTGCCCAACAAAAACCTTATCAATGGAAAGATACAAAGTCTAAACTGCAATAATTAGGAAAAAAATTCATATTTAATGTCATATTTCTTAAATAGCACATGCACATCTTTGAACCACATTGAACTTGGGTAGCAAGTGTCAAACTCATCCAATGAAAGCTGACAGCTTCAGAAAACTTTCCGTGTACATGTATATACATGTGCATTATTATTGGCAGATTAAGACAAAACCCTCAAAATTTGAACAAAAATTAATATTTCATCTCCTAAATATCACAGGTACATATTTTAATCATAAGAAACATGTGTACCAAGTTTCATAATCATTCAACAACTGCAGCAAACTGTGGTGTACAGATGTACATGTGCACTTCTGCTAAACGCAAAACTCATTCATAGGGATTTTAACATTAGAGTACCCCAGGGGTAGTACCCCCAGGTGGCATACCCACCCCTCATATTTTTTATGTTTTTTTTTATATTTTTTCTAATTTTTCTAGATTTTTTTTTAACTTGCTAAACCAAAAACCCATTCATTTCCAGGCAGGGGACAGCGACACCGACACCGACACCGACACCGACGACGACATCCTCTTTCCCCCCTCACAATATATCCCCTTTACTTCGTAAGGCGAGATAAAAACTGTATTAACTCGGCTTCACATTTTAGAGAATGACTTTAATTGAGCCAAAGATGAAAGAGAAATACACTTAAAAAAAATCTATTTAAAAAAATATCTGTATATATGTTTATATTAATTTCCATAATTTATTGAAAAAAACTATACGTAGACTTCGACCACCCAATATCACACAGGCCAGGCAACTGTGAGAACAAGTGAAAGATACCCATCGAGTTGAGCGGATTTGCAGATAAACAACAACAAAAAATTGCCCTTTGTGCCTGACGAGGCCCTTCTCCATAGAGTGCATGCCAGTTATTTTTCTAGACTACAACAACAACAGTTTTTGCCTGTATCACAGTTCGAGCTTCCGATGACCCTTCAACCTTACCCAGACGACGGATAATTTTTGACAGATTGTCCGGCTAGGTTGTTGATCGGATTCACAGATCATGAATTCCACCGTGACGGAATCACCGTTGGGAAGACTTTTTCTTTATTCAAAGTCATGTACTCGGAAGTTCCGTGGTCATACCCATGTAGTTTCAAGTTTAGTTTGCTATTCTATATGACATCTGTTTACGGATCCATGAAAAATCTACAGATGATCCAGCATTTTCAGTAAATCATGCTTCGAAATGTTCGTGACGGAATCACCTGAAGCGGACGTGACTCTTGACTAGTGTTGCTTGTCTATTTTTTTGCTGCTCTGTTTCGATCTGACTATTCTTATATGACATCTCTTACTAACATACAGTACCCAAGGATGATAAGATTTTTTTCATCGTGAGAAAAACGCGACTGGATCATCCCAGGGGTTAAATCTAGTCCGTGACGGAATCGACAAAAAATCGTGATGGAATCACGAGTGCGCTTTTTAAATCTTATCGGTAAAAGTGCTTTATTAATTACACATTTTCTTCAAAAAAATATTCCTAGAGTGAATTTATCTCTTCTACTTAGAAAATTAAAACTCTGACCTCTTATTTTTACTAAGGTATACAGCTCCCGCCACATGCATATCTTTTCTGCAGATGTTCAAAATAGTATAGTTTTCAGTAAAGTGCAATTTTTCTTCTTTGACAATTTAGAATTTCCCGAGTTCTTCATGTTAAAAAATTGCGGGAAAAATATTTCGCTATTAAAACACATCTTCTCTATTATTGGCTTGTTCCCGGGGATCATAGGAAGCGAATAGAACAAACAGCATGCTAATATAGGGTCTACGACAGAATGTGGAGTGCATTTTATGCGAAAAAGGGCTGTTTAGCAATGTCTGCTTTTCCGTGGAATTCATGAGCGCACGATTGAAGTATCATGGGAAGATATATATTTCCAGTCGCTATCTCCCCACCCCCCCCCCCATCTTCAAACAAAAGGAAAAGAAAAAGCCGAGAGAGCGCCTCGTGAGGCAGAGTTATTTTTCCAGACTACAACAACAACAGTTTTTGCCTGTATCACAGTTCGAGCTTCCGATGACCCTTCAACCTTACCCAGACGACGGATAATTTTTGACAGATTATCCGGCTAGGTTGTTGATCGGATTCACAGATAACGATTGAAGCATGGGAAGATATATTTTTTCAGTCGCTATCTCCCCAACCCTCACCCCCCAACTAAAAAAAAAGAAAAGAAAAAGCCGAGAGAGTTCTTCGGAGTTTTACGTTTTTGACCTCTGACTTTGAATTTGACTTCTCACTTCCGACTCGCCCTTTATCTTTCACACTCGCCTTTTATCTTTTTGCCGATTCAGAGATTCTCGAGGAAGTTTCCAATTATACTATCTGGAATGCGAGTTTTTCTTTCGTGAAAATTTACTTTTTATGAAAGCGCAGGTTTGTCTTTACCTCGCATACCGGCCATCTGTACCAGCGCGAAGCTATAAGTACATGTACACGCGCGAATTTAGTACCCTCGAATAAAGAGACCCGGTGAAAGCGCTGCAAAGGATGCACACCTTTTGTGACGTAAGCATTCATTTGTGTCCAGAAACTTTTCAAAATTTCGTCGGGAACCATTGCAATCCCTATTGGAAATCACACGAGTCGTGGGTTCCCCATATGACAATTATTTGGCGGGAGAATTCACGTTGCTCTCCTAGACCTCCGTCTGATCGACGGAGGTAAAAAGAATAATGGTCAATGATAATGAATATATACAGAACATCAGCATGTCTTCATTATTCAAAACTGTTGACCGCTTCTCTCTTGTAGAATACCATATTGTGTTTTTGTTGCATACCTATTTGGAATTGGTGCTAAACATAAACAAAATAGATCCGTCGATTATTGACGCGAACATGTTCTTTTTTTATGGAAGACGGCTGAATATTGAATGTCGGATCTGGGTAGATACTTCATGTAGGAAGCTATTGTCTGAATCCGTGTCCCTGAAAAGGCTCAAGTCTAGACAAATTGTTGGCTCCAGACTTGGCTATTGTATGCATTGTCTCGTGATACTTACATGGAGTATGAACCCGGATCTGACGGATGCTATTCTCTCTTGAAAGCTCCTTTTACAGGCTTAATTTTCGAACTAAAGAAATATTTTCTCATCTCTACTGGTTCAGCAATTTATTGAGACGATTTTGTATATTTTATTACGAGTATTCTTTTTGTGATTTGGAAATCTGTTAATGATATTGCTCGTCTCATAGTAATCAAACTCTCCTTATTATAAGCATGAATAATGAATAAAAACACGGTCCCAAGATGCCATTAACCGTATAAAGTTAGTTTGATGTATGGTGAGGAGAAAGAAATGACAGATTCGGGTTAAGTATGGAAATGCTCTTTGCGTGTTTTCCGCCCGTAAATGATCTGCGCTTGGGACTTACTTTGTGAAATTTCACGACTACATGCTATGGGTCCCTGCACCACATTGGGGAACAGTAAAGGGGATTTTCCTGATGTTGTGGAGTGCAAAGCTCTTACCTACACCGCCAACAATCCCACCAGTATTAAAGTGATAAAATTCAATTCAATTCGCCCATTTAAGGTCAAATGGTACAATTTATACGGTATCATATAACCAGAATGCGAGGGAGTGAGTAGGATTTAGCGTCGTTTGCAACATTTTTCCAGTCATATCACGATGGTGCCTACACGAGAGTGTCCACAGATCATATTATCCTGGACATTGATTAGCCCAGTAAGTACAGAAGGCGAGCACCAAGCGCTCTTTCATCTCTTGAAATCTAAGAGTAAACCAATACAGGTCAATATATATGTCACCTCAAAACGTTGCATTCAATAATTTGATAAATATATTTTTTCAAATGTGGGAATTTAAATCGCTGTCCAATACTTGATTTAAGCTTGTATTAACCCTACGTGGTCCAAACTGTTTGCGCTATCTCCAGAATGACAATAAATGGAGAGCTGAAACGCCTTGACTTTATAGTTTATCATATTGGCGTCATTTTGAGCCCATTTGCATAACCCCCCGAGCAGAGGATCATGGGCAAATTCAAGATGGCAGCCACGTGGGGTATCAGTAAATTTTTGTTTTTCTCATATTTCTTCAAAATTTCTGCTTTTCCGCGATGAAAAGTGGGCAAAAACATCACATCACATTTATAATATTTACTAATTTATCATGCAGTTTTTGCGGAGGAATTGCATAAACAAAAAATTCGAAAAATCCGACCGAAAAATCGACTAAAAAATGACGTTTTTGAAAATGACGTCATCAAAGCGGCCATCCTGGATTTTTTTTATTATTTTCTGGTAGCGCGCGACCTAAGAGCATAGTGTAGTAAGTTTCAGCGCCCCAGCCGAAGGGGTAAGTAAAATAATTAAGGGGGTCATTTCGCCCCCCCCCCCCAAGGACAGGCCCCAAAAAGCCCAGGCCACATAGGGTTAAAGAAACACATCGGCAGCCTGGCCGTTTGAATTAACTATTGATGATCGTGAAAAATATCGAGCGGCCAGATATATGAATCCAAAACAAAAATCACCAGAACAAAACAGGCACAATCACGATGTCATAGAAGCAAGTAGTCATTAAATGTAGACATTGAATTTGGAATGGTTTACATTTCTAGATTGTAAGGGTAACTTGTTTAACCCTTACCAGTCCATGGGTGGGGGAATTATGACTCGTCATACTGACAAGAGGTCATATGACCAGATTGCGTATATAAGAACATCGCAAGAACCAAAAATGAACCCGGTGATGATTTGTATCAAAGCGCACCGTTTCATGGCAGAGAAGTGCAGCTAGTCGGTCATGTTACTTTTATATCGACCTGCTGAGAGACATTGTAGAACCAAACCATTTCAGCGTTTACACTGTCCTCCTATATCCAATGAAATAAAGCTGAATGATGGTAGCATTGCAACTGGATACCCTCAGCTGCTGTTCTTAAGGAGGTTCCAAATATGTAGGTTTATTTCTACAGGGCTGGCTTCTGCGCATGTACAATAATAGGAATATTCAAATGAAATTGTATGGAAAAAGGAAAATATCTTTAAAAGAGAACAGTTTTTATCCCTATCTGACCTGAGCTTTTTGGGACCTGTCCAGGCCGGGGGGGGGGCGGACAAATGCCCCCCCCCCCCCACCCCCTAATTATTTTTCTTACCCCTTGAGCTACGGGGTTGAAATATACCACACTATACCCTTGGGTCAAGCTCTACCAGAAAATATTTAAAAAATCCAGGATGGCCGCTCTGATGACGTCACAGTGACGTCATTTTCAAAAACGGCATCTTTTGGTCGATTTTTCAGTCAGATTTTCCGAATTTTTTATTTATGCAATTTCTCCGCAAAAACTGCATGATAAATTAGTAAATATTAATGTCATGTGAAATAAAATAGTTTTTGCCCATTTTTCATCGCGGAAAAGCAGAAATTTTGAAGAAATATGACAAAAACGTCACTTTTTTGGTACCCCACGTGGCCGCCATCTTGAATTTACCCATGATGCTCTGATCAGGGTGTTATGCAAATAGGCTCAAAATGACCCCAACATGATGAACTATAGAGTTACGGAGTTTCAGCTCTCCATATTTTATCGTTCCGGAGATAGCTCAGAAAGTTTGGTAGGGGGGGCCATTTTTACATATATTAGAGATTTTATGCTACTTCCCAGATTTTGTAAAAATAAGCCTGGTGACCCCTTATTTTTGTCATTTATGTCGAATGTTGAACGTCTTAGGTATAATAAAAATGACATTTTATCTTCGAAACTGTCTGAAGCTTAATAACTGATATACATTATCACATACCCTCGGGCATGAAATATTTTGCGATAACCTCGGTGGTATAGACGAGTAAGCCTATAAATCATAGGGAATATGCAATATCATGGTACTTTTTAAATACCGGTATCTAGATTCACGACATTCAGGTTTTTATTAGTAAATCTACTTCTTTTTGACTGCGAGTGTCCTCTTAAGAATAATTATAAACGCACCAGAATTGGATAACACACACTAATATGCCTAATGGAAATGACAATTCGATTGCGTTCGTCTTAAAAGTCGGATTTATTTACTACCACTTTGGTGCCTTAGCTACAGTAATCCGAGGGGGTCGAGTACTTCAGCAAGCATGACTCGAATTTTTTTTCGACAGAATCAGGGACCGATTTAATGAAACCTCAAATGACTTGGCTTTGCTTTTTCAAGATCGATTTCCCACTTGAGCAAGTGCACTTCAAACAAATCTCAAGTTGTGTTTCACTTTTTTTTAAAGATTCAAGTGCGAAAATTGCCTCAATTTAGATTTGATGAAATCGGCCTCAGGACAGTTTAGAAAAAGCGACATGTGATAATATAAATTAACCACCATACTTTAGTTGATGTAGAATGTTTCACCAGCGACCTTTGATGAAGGCGATGTAGAATGTTTCACCAGCGACATTTGGTGAAGGCGATGTAGAATATTTCACCAGCGACCTTTGGTGAAGGCGATGTAGAATATTTCACCAGCGACCGTTGGTGAAGGCGATGTAGAATGTTTCACCAGCGACCTTTGGTGAAGGCGATGTAGAATGTTTCACCAGCGACCTTTGGTGAAGGCGATGTAGAATCTTTCACCAGCGACCTTTGGTGAAGGCGATGTAGAATCTTTCACCAGCGACCTTTGGTGAAGGCGATGTAGAATCTTTCACCAGCGACCTTTGGTGAAGGCGATGTAGAATCTTTCACCAGCGATGAAGGCGATGCCTACATCATGACCACTCGTATACGTCTGTATTGTTAAAGTTCATAGAGGCTGCTGGAGTCACAGAATATCCCGGAGCATTATCAATCGATTCATGGAATAGAAGAATGCTGTCTTCGTCAGAGCAAAGAACGTGATGTCATGATGATGTCTTGCCGGCATCACTGAAAACTGTTGACCGCTTCTCTCTTGCAGGAAACAAGCCTATGTTTATGTATACTATGATTGTCTTTTTGAATTTGGTGATAATACTGTTATATGGAATATGAAATAGGTCTTTGGATTATGGACGCAGATATTCTCTAATGGACGACGGCTGAATTATGAATGACGGACCAGACGCTTGTAATTGCACAGAATAAACACTGATTCTGAAGGTATAACGGCAATGCTTACATGTTTTAAAGCAAGGCTAACAGTTGGATGTCAATTGTTTTGCGTTACCGAGAGGAAATGAACGAACAATCTGAAAATAACTTGTAGCTAGTCTCAACCGCACTTACCTTAAAAACCGCTTCTTCTCTGATGGGTATGAAGAGTATGCGAGTATGAAGATACCAGCATTTCAAGCCAAAAAAATATGTGATGAATATGAAATTCCATATCGGTCTATTGGTGGGCATTCCATATCACTCTATTAGTAGGCTTTCCATATCCGTCTATTTGTAGGCATTTCATATCGGTCTATTCGCTGGGTTTCCATATCAGGCTATTGATAGGCTTTCCATATCATTTTATTGGTAGGCTTTCCATATGAGACTATTGGTAGGCTTTTCATATTAGTCTATTGGCAGGCTTTCCATATACGTCTCTTGGCAGGCTGTCCGTATCAGTCTGTTGGTAGGCATACATGAACATGAAGGTTAATCCTGTCCAGAATGATTGTAGAAGTCTCAAAATTATCAATCCGTGAATAATAACACTGAATAATCCGACTTTGATATCGAGCAGTTTGATAAATCGACAGCTGTCCCCCTTGACAAGAAATAGGATCTCGTGATAATTCGGTGAATCTGGATTACCTTCCAATTATCCACACGAGCCAATGGAAATGCCAGAAATTTGAATTGGCCAATCAAATGCTTTAAAACTAGAAGCTATCCCGTGGTGCACTGTTGTTTTAATATTAATCCGACTCCGAGTCTGCTGCTTGAAATAACTGTTCTATTACTGGAACACTGCAGAATATGACAAATCCCCATTTTCACAACAGCTCGTCATTTTGGTGGCTGATATCTGCCATGTCGTATCATCGTATATCTGCCATGTCGTATCATCGTACTATGGCTCTATTTCTACTGGAGCGATGCGATGGTACGATGGCACGATGCGATGGTACGACGGCACGATACGATGATACGATGGCACGATGCGATGGTAAGATGGTACGATGGAAAATCCTCCATCGTACCATCGTACCATCGCATCGTACCATCGAATCGTACCATCGTAACACCGTATCCTCATGCCATCGTACCATCGCATCGTGCCATCGTGTCATCGCATCGTGCCATCGTACCATCGCGTCGTACCATCGTACCATCGCATCGTACCATCGCATCGTCCCATCGCATCGTACCATCATACCATCGTACCATCGCCCCAGTAAAAATAGGGCGATAGGACGATGATACGACATGACAGATATCAGACACCATACATCATACAGTTACCGGAGTCTGTCTACATGGTTTCACCGTTTGGATGGGTTGATCTTCATCTACCACCTGCTGTCCATTGTACCGCTCCAGACTGGATAATTACAAAATTTCAAAGCTATTTTATATATAATAATACACCGAACGGCATTACGAAATATTCTGTCATTATAAAAATCCCTTTCAGTAAGCATCTGTCAAATCGAAAAACGTTAAAGGGAAATCTACGTAATGGCCTGACGTACAGAGTGCCTGTCTAACATTATCAATTCTCCTGTGAGTATTTTAGTAGCATAAAATCAATTGGCGTTCACATATTACGGAATAAATGATTGTATTGATTGTTAGAGCGGAAAATCAGACAGTGAAATTATGTTGGATAACTAGGCGTTAAAAATTCACCCAGAGTGTGTTATTACCTTGAAATAATCGCTTTCTCAGAATAGATAATCTGCGCATCAAACGCTCGACACTGTACGCATTATAAATGCGGCGTGCCCAAAATATTACAGTGGTAGACTATAATGTACAACGTGACTGATATAATGCGATAGGCGTCGAATCAGATATTCGGAAGTCAAACGATTTAACCTTTGTCTGGCCTGGGCGATTTGAGATGTACCACGACCGGGATAGGGCGGGGAAACTGATTCCTTCGCCCACTAAATATGTTCATTATCCATGAGAATAGGAAGCTGGAAAATACCACACTATACCCTTGGGTGAAGCTCTATACTAGCAGAAAATGTAAAAAAAAAAGCTAAGATGACTACAATGGTAATATCAAGAAGACGTCATTTTCCCAGGATTCTTTTTTTTTCGGACAGTTTTCGAATTTTGTTCAGTGCAATTGTCTTCGCAAAAATCGCATGATCAAGTAGTAATTATCTAATGAGAAGTTTAATGGTTCACCACATGGCCGTCCTGCTCGAATGGTTGGGCAAACAGTTTAAAAAGCATATAATTTTACTCATATTCCCACAAAAGCGGCTAGAATGTATCTCGCACTTCGCCTTAAGATTACAGATTGACCCAGTGGAGGGATGGAATGTATTTTTTTCTTCGCCACAGAGTTACAAATTGACCCAGAGATCTCGTTCTTCGCCACAAAGTGGCAGGTCGATCCAGGAGATGGATGGAAGGCATCTCGCTCTACGCCACATGGCTACAGATTGATCCAGAGAATAAACAGTAGATATCTCGCTCTTCCCCACATGGTTACATATTAATCCAGACAAAGGAGAAGGTATCTTGTTCTTCGCCACAGGGTGACAGGTTGATCCAGAAGATGGACGGAAGGCATCTCGTTCTTCGCCACAGGGTTACAGATTGACCCAGGTGATGGACCGACATTATCTCGTCCTGTATCATAGTATTACAGATTGTTCAGGAAGATGGACTGAAGGTATCTCGTTCTTCGTCACAGGGTTACAGATGGATCCAGAAGATGGATGGATGGTATCTCGTTCTTCGTCACGGGGTTACAGGTTGATCCGGATGATGGACATAAAATATCACGTTCTTCTCCAACTGGTCACTGATTGAGGTGGATAGGTATCTCGTTCTACGTCAATGGTTTACAGATTTCTCCAGATGATGGTCCGAAATTATCTCATTCTGCGTCATAGGATTACAGATTGTTCAGGAAGATGGACGGAAGGTATCTCGCTCTTTGTCACAGGATCACCGATTGATACAGAAGATGGATGGATGGTAACTCGTTCTTCGTCACAGGGTTACAGATTGATCCAGATGACGGTCCGACATTATCTCATTCTGCGTCATAGGATTACAGATTGTTCAGGAAGATGGACGAAAGGTATCCCGTTCTTCGTCACAGGGTCACCGATTGATACAGAAGATGGATGAATGGTAACTCGTTTTTCGTCACAGGGTTACAGATTGATCCAGATGATGGTCCGACATTATCTCATTCTGCGTCATAGGATTACAGATTGTTCAGGAAGATGGACGGAAGGTATCTCCGTCATCGTCACAGGATTGACAAACGTTATCTCGTTCTTCGTCACAGGGTTACAGATTGATTCAGAAGATGAATGGATGGTATGTCGTTCATCGTCACAGGGTGACACATTGAGACTGAAAAATATATCTCGTTCCGGAGGATGCACAGAAGGTATTTCCTTCTTCACCACATGGTTGCGGATTGATTCAAAGGATGGGCAGTAGGTATGTCGTTATTGACCACAAGGTTACAGATTGACCTAGAGTATGGACTGAAGGCATCTGTTTCTTCGTCACAGGGTTGCAGATTCGGATACGAGAAGGGTACGCTCTGACACAGTCTTTTTCTCGTTTTTTATTGATTTTATTTTTTTTTTATTACTTTTTTAGCCCACCATCACCAGATGGTGGGCAGTTCAAATCACTTTTCGTCCGTGGTCCGTCGTCCGTCCGTCCGTCGTCCGTCGTCAGTCCGTCCGTAAACAATTCTTGTTACCGCGATTTCTCAGGAACTACTCCATGGATCTTTCTCAAATTTGGTACACAGCTTCCCCTTGTGGCCTAGTTGTGCAAGATACCTTTTTTGGTCCGATTCGAAAATCCAATATAGCCACAAGGCGGCCATCTTGGATTTTCCTTGAAACTTTGTTATCGCGATTTCTCAGGAACTACTGCATGGAGCTTTCTCAAGTTTGGTACACAGGTTCCCCTTGAGGTCTAGTTATGCAAGATACCTTTTCTGGTCCGATTTGAAAATTCAATATGGCCACCAGACAGTCATCTTTGATTTCCCGATGAAACTTTGTTATCGCGAATTCTCAGGAAGTACAGCATGGATCTTTCTCAAGTTTGGTACACAGGTTCCCCTTGGGGTCTAGTTGTGCAAGATACCTCTTCTGGTCTGATTCGAAAATGCAATATGGCCACCAGGTAGCCATCTTGGATTTCTCCATGAAACATTGTTATCGTCATTTCTCAGGAAGTACTGCATGGATTTTTCTCAAATTTGGTACACAGGCTTCCCTTGGGGTCTAGTTGTGCAAGACACATTTTTCGGTCCGATTTGAAAATACAATATGGCCACCAGGCGGCCATCTTAGATTTCCCCATGAAACATTGTTATCGCGATTTCTCATGAACTACTACGTGGATCTTTCTCAAATTTGGTACACAGGTTCCCCTTGGGGTCTAGCTGTGCAAGATACCTTTTTTTGGCCCGATTCGAAAATCTAATATGGCCACAAGGCGGCCATCTTGGATTCCCCAATGAAACTTTATTATCGTGATTTCTCAGGAACTACTGCGTGGATCTTTCTCAAATTTGGTACACCGGTTCCCCTTGGGGTCTAGTTGTGCAAGATACCTTTTCTGGTCCGATTCGAAAATGCAATATGGCCACCAGGTAGCCATCTTGGATTTCCCCATAAAACATTGTTATCGTCATTTCTCAGGAAGTACTAAATGGATCTTTCCCAAATTTGGTACACAGGTTTCCCTCTGGGTCTAGTTGGGCAAGACACCTTTATCGGTCCGATTTGAGCCATCTTAGTTTTCCCCATGAAACTTTTTCCTGATTTCTCAGGAAGTGCTGCATGGATCTTTCTCAAATTTGGTACACAGGTTCCCCTTGAGGTCTAGTTATGCAAGATACCTTTTCTGGTCCGATTTGAAAATCCAATATAGCCACCAGGCAGCCATCTTGGATTTCCCGATGAAACTTTGTCATCGTGAATTCTCAGGAAGTACGGCATGGATCTTTCTCAAGTTTGTTACACAGGTTCCTCCTGGTGTCTAGTTCTGCAAGATAACTTTTCTGGTCTGATTCGAAAATCCAATATGGCCTGCAGGTGGCCATCTTGTATTGCCCCATGAAACTTTATTATCGTGATTCCTCAGGAAGTACCTAATGGATCTTTCTCAAATTTGGTACATAGGTTCCCCTTGGGTCTAGTTGTGCAAGATACCTTTTTCGGTCCGATTCGAAAATTCAATATAGCCACCAGTCGGCCATTTTGGATTTCTCCATGAAATTTTATCTTGATTTCTCTGGAAGTGCTGCATAGATCTTTCTCAAATTTGGTACACAGGTTCCCATTGTGGTCCAGATGTGACCTTTTTGGTCCGATTCGAAAATCCTAGTTACGCTTCAAATTAATACTGTATTCCCGAGTTGTGACGTTGCATCACAAGAGTCGGCTTATCAAACGATGGGGCATATTCTATATATTGACTATAGAGAATATCCATACTTTCACCTATATCAAGGAGTTCAAATGATTCCGAATGAAAATGTATTTCTTCAAATTTTAAATCAGTTTACTTTAGTCCATGCCGTTGCTAGTGAACTGCCGTTTTGTCTGCCGACGGGTCGTCACTCTTGTCAAACAACGTCACAACTCGACAACTGTAGACTACTGCGTGTTTCGATCCAAGGGAGATAATCAGGGTGCATGCCAAAGTGTCAAAGAGATTAGTCTTCGCTTCCAGTACCCAATGATGACACGTGCAACAAAAATACTACAAAACGAAGACGAAGGATCCTCCGGACATTCACTTTCAGACTAACTTTGCTCATTTCACTTGTACTATAACAACCGACATCAAGTACACTTTCTAGAAATCTTGAAACTCCTGAACCTTAGATAGATAATATCTTGGTGTTTTCCAGTGTCCCTTTTTCGATCTTTTTCGCTCAAATTCGAAATTCTGCAAACAAAATCACAAATCAATCGTTTGTTCTTAGTAACAATGGACAAAAATATCCTCTTGTCATTAGCTTACAATTATCAGACAATGGTGGGCGCCAAGATCCTTCAGGATCTCTCGTTTGCTGAAGCAATCTTGTCGCCTGTTTGCCAGCTTAAAAAATGGAATATGTTGCTTCTTGTTTGGCGTTCAGCATTAAGGGGATAGTTCAAGCACTGGTTGTCCAAGATAGTGTCAGGATAATTTGGCTGGTTGAAGAGCATTACAAGAGTCTGCTCCGTCATTCATAATTCAGTCTTCGTCCATTAAAGGATATCCGCGTCCATAATCCAAAGATCTATTCCATATTCCATATAACAGAGAATAAACAGTAGTTATCTCGTTCTTCCACACAGAGTTACAGATTGATCCAGACAAAGGAGAAGGTATCTCGTTCTTCGCCACATGATGACAGGTTGATCCAGAAAATGGACGGAAGGCATCGGGCGTTACAGACTAGTCTTTCGTGTTAATTCCGTCATTTACATCTGACGACGCTACAGCTCACCAATCTCCAATGTACGAGTGGTCACAGCGAAACAGCTCACCAATTACCAGTATACGAGTTGTCAGAGCATTTCCATCATAGCTCTCTAGATTTGTATCTAATACCGCTTATGCCGGTGCTAGGGGCCGTGTGGTCATATCATCCAAGTTGCCACATGAACAGGTACAATAAAAGCGTACCTGAGATACAACACATATCACGAATCGTTAGATTCTTGGTATATGCTTTAGAATAGGTTAACCAGAAGACTATTCTGTGAAGTCATGTGACGCTGTCAGTATGTCGGCACCTCTTCCCACTTCCCTTATATGTGTTGTAATTCGAAATGGTGCTCCGATGAGGCAGCTGTATAGAAGGTGGCACTGGGGCCACTCTATCACATGGCATTGTCGTGATATGACTTACAATTTGTTGAAAGCGATGTTAAATCCTATTCATGCACTAACTCGCTCCTGTTTGCTCAAAATAAATTATAATGAATTGAATTACAAGCGTCTAGTCCGTCATTCATAATTCAGCCGTCGTCCATTAGAGAATATCCGCGTCCATAATCCAAAAACCTATTCCATATTCCATATAACAGTATTAGCACCAAATTCAAAAAGACAATCATAGTATACATAAACATAGTCTTGTTTCCTGCAAGCGAGGAAACACTGTCAAACCTCTCAAGCCGTGTTGATTCGCTTTCGTGCACAAGCGACAAGTAAGGAAATATTTTCGTAGCGTTTGCCCAACTATTCTCCACTTCCACCATTTTTATTTGGCCGCCACTGTTGTCACAGATTTCGCATGTTATCGCAATGTGACAAACGTATTAATACTGTAAGCACAGTCAACACATTTTGTCACAACTGTTGCTGCATTTGTTACAGTTGCGACAAAAAAGGTTAACTCTAAATGCAGTCAAAGTCAAAACGTTTTGTAACAAACTGAATAAAACGGTTTTGTCGATATACAACGATGCTGGCCAGTTTTCTTCAAATATGAAAAGTTAACCGATAGGGTTCCAGTTAGGCGACTTCTGTTATTGGTGTTCAAGACGCCTTGAAGCAATCTTTGATTTCTTATTTCACAAATTCTATATCCAGTATCTGGACTTGTTCAATAACAAGCAACCGTTCCCCCGAGAAAAACACAGGGCAATTTTTTAAGGCTTTTATCGCCATCTGAGTAACCGTGAAATGTCGTCCGCATGAATTTGTCGATAATTGTACAATCATTGGAGCCGCTCACCACAATAACACCAGAGGGTCTTCCAGTACGTGGGACAACAACGGAGTTATTATGCCAGCTGATGGACACATTGTTGAACAGACATATCAATCTTCATTGTCAGATCAGGAAATAATCACACCAGCCAAATATTATATGACCAGACAATGACGGTAGTGTGCCTGAAAATAGTTTTAAAAACCAGAAAGATAGCCATTTATCGACCCGAATTCGCCTTTAATTCAAGTAACTAAAGTGATATACTGACACAAAACCGATGTGGCTGCATGTTGTTATTCGCTAAAAGCTCATGAACGCACGATATCCATTTGGGATTCTCAAAGTTCCCAATAATTTATCAGACTTGGATGTACTTTTTCTCCTAAGAATTACTTCTGGTGAAGTCATTGCATGACAAAGTACGACCCAAGACCCTGGTCCCAGAGGTGGACTGACCTGACCGAGGCCGAAGGCCGTGGTCAGCTCAATCCACGGAAGGGGGCCAGGTCGAGGGTCATTTCTTTCTGGTGTTTTTACTGTCTCTTATCCTCCAAGATACTTCCAAATCATCGACCGAAATATCGACGAAGCGCCGCCCAGCCTCCATGTCTGTTTACAAGAAGGTGAGAGAGGCGGTCATTATACATCACGTGACGGGTCCATGTTGATCATGCGACGAGTCAGTATTTATAGGTCAATAATCGCTGAACCTAAACACGACACAAACCAAGTCACTATAATGGGTCTGCTCAACTAAATTAGATATGATCAGTCAAAAATAATGTTTCCACACGTGATATGTTTAAACCAATGTAATTTCAACTATCATATCAAAGGTATAACAAATAATTATATAATTCCGCTTGATTATATCGGAATTTGGGGTCATGACAACGATGTTCAATATGTCCGCATGAACACCCATAATAGCTTAGTTCAAAAAGGTTTTATCTCCTTTATACCACTAGAGGCGCCATAGTACAGAAAACTTCCGGTAAGTACCATAGGCCCTCGCAATTATTTAAAGTAATGAATTAAAGAATATCACCTATATGGAGTATACAGAAGCTATATTTTCATATGTATAAAATATATACCGATATTTCCCTTTATAAAACATTTTTACAAAAAAAATATCCCAGAAGTGTTTCAATCTGTTGTTTAAATAATTATGGGAACCTTTGAGAAAATCAAAAGCGAGGCAATTACTAACCGAAAGCAGGTTATCATACCTTCGACCTTAAAGAGCGGCGTCCATCCGCTGGTCCATCCGTAGGCGCGGTCCGTATTCAGGAGCAACACGATCGTTTGAGATCTAGAGTATACCTTTAAGTTCAATGCAGTCAAAATATTGTCATGTCAGCTCATATGACTTCAATATGACCCAACTATTTCAACATCAGAGATGGGTTGGAGAAAGTTTACTCGCTTGACGATCGCATTACTGTGTGTTTACCCCTACCCGGCCTGGGGTGGGGGGGGGGGCGCTAAGTTGGTTTTTTGCTCCTATCTCCGGACCGACAAAAAATTGAGAGCTGAAACTTCTTGACTTTTTAGATTATCATATTGGGGTCATTTTGAACCTATTTGCATGACACCCCGAGCAGAGGATCATGGGTAAATTCAAAATGGCGGCCATGTGGGGTACCAGAAAAGTGATGTTTTCGTCATATTTCTTCGAAATTTTTGCTTTTCTGTATGGAAAAGTGGGTAAAATCTATTTTATTTCATATCAGATTATTATTTACTAATTTATCATTCAGTTTATACGAAGAAAAAACAAAAATAAAAAATTAGAAAATTCTGAACAAAAATGCTCACTTTGAAAATGACGTCACAGTGACGTCATCATGGCGATCATCAAAGACTTTTTTACATTTTCTTGTAGAGCTTGACCCAATGATATAGTGTGGTAAGTTTCAGCTCCCTAGCCTTAGCGATAGTGAAAATATATAGGAGGGGCACTTTCCGCCCCCCCCCCCCAGGCTGCGGTACACCCCAAATTGCCCAGGCCATATAGGTTTAAGATGATGCCGTGCACACTGTGTGTACAGTACGGTTTGCGTTACTTTAGAGGACCAAAGAGGTCCAACAAATTTGCGCCATCCGAAAATGAGATACGACCTAGGATCGCTAAAACATATCGAGAGGTAGAGTATTTTCGAAGGTATCCTTCAGTAAAAATAATCAAAACCCTCAAAGCCCGGCTATTCTTGAAACTACTATATATGGATAAGGCATTGGACATCACAAATGCCTAGAATTCTGAATGACCCAGAGGCTCACTTGCTCACGGAACTACAATAAATCGTGTAAATTGTTTCTGCTAACCATGACTTAGTGTGCAATAAGGATCTTAAACTACTCCCTATGATGGGAACAAAATGTAGAGAAGAATGGACAATCCTTAGCACACTTGAATAGTTGATTTTGAAGGTGTCATTTTTTTGGAGAATCCACACTACTCCCTGACTGGTAGGATCTTGCCAAAGGTAAGGGGTCACGTCCAATTAATCGAGGCACTTTCTCGATGCCTTCGAGATGGATCGAGAAATTTCTCGGTTGAAACCGGGAGGGCAGAACCGGGACCCCTGGCCGCGTCTCCCGGTTTGCTCCCGGTTCTCCCTCCATCGAAACGTCCCGGTTTTCGAGATGGATAGTGTCATAGTATTACAGTATAAAGTTATAGGATATTTCTAGAATGATAGACCTGAGGTAATATGTTTACGTTCTGTTGTATTCATGGAATTTTCTCGTAATCGTGACCGATTTATCGTAAGTGAATTATGTGAGTTATCCGACTAGTGTTTTCTAGAAGATCCTATGATTGCAAATGGCTGTTCTGCGTACAGCCCGTATGACACTGAGGGGTTTGTGCATAGCGCCATCTATACATACGTCTGGAGCCCGTATGACCTGTGCGGAGCGCCATCTGTACGTATAGATCTTCATTGTATTCAATATTACACATTCTTGAAGTTTCTGGAATGAGAAAGCACTTGTTTATCTGGGTTAATTATGTCGAACTTTCTCGTAGTTGTTGTAATCGTATCTGGGTTAAATCTTACGTCATTGTTGTACCGATGGAAGTTTCTTGATCTGATAGAATAATCGCGAATTCCCCGTGGGATATAAATACCGTCTCGTTCGCTCACTCAAGAGAGAATTTAAGAACTGGCTTTGATTGATTTACTTTGCCCGTAATTACTGATTGGAGGAGACTCGAACGACTTACGTGGGTGCATCATCATTATTACTGTCGACTAACATTTGCCTGAGATAACTGACTGCTGGGTTATATATTCCTGTTGGCTGTGTTCGCCCGCTGTGTATTATCTACGTGATTGAACTGACGAACACTGGACAACAGCTGAGCGTTATTGACTGTGGAAATACAGGAACGCGATTTCACCACGGACTGTATAGAGATTAGCACGTTGATACGGACTCTGAGAGATATACCGGTATAACATTGAACAGTAAGATTTTATTTGACCTGTATTTGCTGTATTGACCTAACTTTATTTGTATGATTTTAGTATTGTAAATAAATAGTTGATTATTGATTTTCGACTTCACAAATCTATCTGTTGCGTTTTTCTATTATCGTTTAGACGTAACAGAAATTGGGGGCCTGTCCGCGAGCTTTGTTTACATTCCAGCTTTGCAACATAGTTCTAAATTGATACATTGTCTGAATTTGTGAAGTCGAGTAGTAGTATATTATCAGCATGTCTTTTGAGCCAGCACAGTTTGCTTCAAAGCCTGGTCAGGAGGAATTTGACGAACTACGCAAAGAGGATTTGTTCGCGCTGTGTAAATTCCTGCAAATTAAAGTTAAAACATCTTGGAGAAAGCAAGAAATTAAGAAACTCATTATTAAACATTTTGTTAGCAAACAACTTTGGGATAAAAGTGATTTTGATTTAACTGAGGAAACAGCTGATTATTTGGAAATAAAGAAATTAGAATTGCAAAATCAGCTGGAATTAAAGAAATTAGAATTAGAAAGAGAAAGGGAAGAAAGACAGTTTCAGTTAGAGCGAGAAAGAGAAGAGAAAGAAAGACAGTTTCAGTTAGAGAGAGAAAGAGAAGAGAAAGAAAGGCAGTTTCAGTTAGAGAGAGAAGAGAAAGTAGACAGTTTCAGTTAGAAATGAAACATTTGGAATTACAGTCGCGAACAGATTCTCCTGCAGATGCACCTGTACAATCACAATTAAAATTTGATGCAGCTCGTCAAATACGTCTCGTCCCATCATTTCAGGAAAAAGAAGTTGATAAATATTTTCTGCATTTTGAGAAAATTGCTGAAAATTTAAACTGGCCGAAAGAAAATTGGAGTTTAGTTCTTCAAAGTGTTTTGATCGGAAAGGCAAGGGACATTTACACTCAATTGACGGTAGAGCAAGCATCAAATTATGATATGGTGAAGGATTTAATCCTCAAAGGCTATGAATTAGTTCCTGAAGCCTATAGACAAAAGTTTCGTAGTTGTGAAAAAGAAAACTCTCAGACTCATGTAGAATTTGCTCGTTCAAAAGAACAGCTATTTGATAGGTGGTGTGCTTCGGTTAAAATTGACAACAACTTTGAAAACCTCAGACAGCTTATGCTAGTAGAGGAATTTAAAAGGTGTATCCATGGTGATATTAGAACATTTCTTGATGAAAAGAATGCCAACACTTTAGACGAAGCAGCTCGATTTGCGGATGAATACGCTCTGACACACAAATTATCATTTGTCAATGCTGTTAAGCTCAGTTCATTCCAGTCTAACATCTCAGGTAACAAATCCAGTTCTTTCTCAAGGCCTAAAACTTTTAACCCCAGTTACAAAGGTCAAAGGTCAAACACAAAGTCTCAGTCACCCACTTTTAACACTCAAAATAAGTGTGCAGCTACTGTAAAAAGGACGGCCACTTGATGGCTAACTGTTTTAAATTGAAAAGAAGACAACAAGATCAAGCCTTTCAAAAGCCTAGTGGTTTCCTCACTTCAAGATCTGTACCCAGGCAGGTTAGTGACGTTCATAATGTATATGACGTTAAGATGGCCAAGGACACTGTTCCTCTTAGTTCTATCAAGGATAAGGTTGACAGTTTTTCAAATCCTGTTATGGAGATTTTTGAACCATTTATCCACAATGGTTTTGTATCACTTTCAAGTGATTTTTCTAATGCTACTCCTGTGAAGATTTTGCGAGATACGGGCGCGTCCCAGTCGCTTTTGTTGGCAGATATTTTGCCGTTTTCTGATTCTTCATCTGCAGGCAGTAATGTCCTGATTAAAGGGGTAGATTCTGTAAATTATACACCCGTTCCGCTCCATAACATTCATCTGTCTTCCGACTTGATTTCTGGACCTGTTACGGTGGGTATTACAGGTAGTTTACCGTTTGAGGGTGTTCAATTACTTCTTGGCAATGAACTTGCGGGAGAAAAGGTCGGGGTTAACCCGATTGTAACTGACAAGCCTTGTTTGGATCAGATTCATGATCCAGTTGAAGACGAAATTCAAAGTTTGTATCCTGCTTGTGCAGTTACTAGAGCCATGAATAAATTGGCTGAGGAGTCTGAAAAGGCTCTTAAAGATGACGTTTGTTTGGCCGACACCTTTGTGTGTTTAAATGATGAGGCTGATAAGCCACATTTGGATAGCAAATTGGAATGTTCTAATGACAAAATTTCAAAATCACAGCTGGTTAATGAACAACATAGTGACAAGGACATTTCCAAGTTATTTGACAAGGCAGTAGATGAGTGTGATGTAACTCAAGAGCCTGTGTGTTACTTTTGTAAGAATGGTGTTCTTATGCGCAAATGGCGGCCGCCAGATGTGTCACCTGATGATGAGTGGGCAGTTAAGTATCAGATTGTGGTACCAAAGTCATATCGTTTAGATATCCTCAGACTAGCCCATGAAACACCTCTTTCAGGCCATTTAGGTGTTAACAAAACATACTGCAAAATTCTAAATCATTTCTATTGGCCAAATTTAAAGAAAGATGTTGTTGAATTTTGTAGGTCATGCCACACATGTCAAATGGTAGGAAAACCTAACCAAACCATACCAAAGGCCCCTCTACAACCAATCCCTGTATTTGGGGAAGCCTTTAGTAGGGTGATTATAGATTGTGTCGGTCCATTACCAAAAACAAAGTCAGGCAATCAATACATGTTAACAATCATGTGTGCTTCAATCAGGTTCCCTGAGGCCATTCCTTTGCGGAATATTAAGGCAAAAACTATTGTTAAGGCCTTAGTTAAGTTTTTCACACTTGTCGGCCTACCCCAGTCTGTTCAGTCTGATCAGGGATCTAATTTCATGTCGGGAATCTTTCAACAAGTCATGCATAAATTGGATATAAAGCAGTACAAATCATCTGCATGCCACCCAGAAAGCCAAGGCGCATTAGAAAGATTCCACCAAACATTAAAGAACATGATTAGGACTTATTGTTTTGACACTGAAAAAGACTGGGATGAAGGCATACATTTGTTATTGTTTGCTGTTAGAGAGTCTGTTCAAGAGTCTTTAGGCTTCAGTCTATTTGAATTAGTCTTTGGTCATACCGTTAGAGGACCCCTTAAACTGCTGAAGGAAAAGTTCCTAGACAGTGATCTTGACTCATGTAGTCTCTTACAATATGTGTCGGACTTTCGCATCAGGTTGACCAAAGCACGTGATTTGGCCATGTCAAATTTAAAGTCAGCTCAAAAAGGTATGAAAATAACCTATGATAAACATGTCCTTAAACGAAGTTTCAAACCTGGTGAGAAGGTTCTGGCTTTTTTGCCTATTCCTGGTAATCCACTTAAGGCTAGATATTATGGTCCTTATGTCATTGAAAAGAAACTAAGTGACCTTAATTATGTAGTTCAGACTCCTGACAGGCGTAAAAGCAAACAGTTATGCCATGTAAATATGTTAACCCTACCTGGCCTAGGGGGGGCCATTATGGCCCCCCCTACCAAACTTTCTGCACTATCTCCGGAACGGCAAAAAATGGAGAGCTGAAACTCCGTGACTTTATCGTTTGTCTTATTGGTGTCATTTTGAGCCTATTTTCATAACCCCCCGAGCAGAGGATCATGGGTAAATTCAAGATGGCGGCCACGTGATGTACAAGAAAAGTGATGTTTTTGTCATATTTCTTCAAAATTTCTGCTTTTCCGCAATTTTTATTTAATATCACATTAATATTTGCTAATTTTTCATGAAGTTTTTGTGGAGAAATTGCAAAAATAAAAAATTCGGAAAATCTGACCGAAAAATCGACCAAACAATGCCATTTTTTCAAAATGGCGTCACTGTGACGTCATCAAAGCGGCCATCTTGGATTTTTTTTACATTTTCTGGTAGAGCTTGATCCAAGGGTATAGTGTAATAAGTTTCAGCCCCCTATCTCAAGGGGTAAGAAAAATAATTAGGGGGTGCCGAGGCCTGGACAGGTCCCAAAAAGCCCAGGCCAGATAGGGTTAAAGTTATACATCGACAAAGATAGCACTAACAGTACTGTCCATCCTGTAAGTGTAGTTAGTTCTGACCCTGATACTAATGAAACTTGTGAAGAGCCCATGACAGCGGCGAAATTACAGAACTCTGACATTCTACTTAATTTGGATTCCAAGTTGTGTTATCTCGAGCCAGCGCGCCAGGAAGAACTTCGAACTCTGCTCAGTCAATATGAACATTTGTTTCCCGACATTCCTACTCGGACTGATACAATTTCACATGACGTCGATGTCGGAGATTCTAATCCAGTAAAGCAGCACCCATATCGTTTGAATCCCAATAAACAAAACTACCTGAAAAAAGAGATTCAGCATTTATTGGACAATGACTTCATTGAACCAAGTACTAGTAACTGAAGTTCACCTTGTATCCTTGTTCCAAAGCCAGATGGCAGTTACAGGATGTGTACTGACTACAGAAAGGTGAACACATTGACCAAAACAGACACATTCCTTATTCCACGCATTGACGATTGCATTGATAAAGTGGAAAGTGCAAAGTTCGTGTCAAAGTTTGATCTTCTGAAAGGATTTTGGCAAGTTCCACTAACAGATCGTGCGAAGGAGATATCAGCATTCGTCACTCCGGAGGATCTGTTCCAGTACAAAGTTGTGCCATTTGGAATGAAAAATTCTCCTGCCACGTTCCAGCATCTCATCAACCGTGTTACTTCCGGTTTGGAAGGATGTGAGACTTACACTGATGACGTCATTGTCTACAGTGATACATGGGAAGATCATCTGCAGAGAATTCGCGCACTGTTCAATCGGCTGAGTGATGCCAAGCTGACAGTCAACCTTGGAAAAAGTGAATTTGGGCATGCACGTGTGACATTCTTGGGTCATGTTGTAGGCCAGGGTCAGGTAAAGCCTGTAGATGCTAAGATCAGTGCTATCTCGCTATTTCCAAGACCAACATGTATGATGCGTTTCTTGGGTATGGCTGGTTACTACAGGAAATTTTGTTCAAATTTTTTTGTTTGGACCGATGAATGTGAATCAGCTTTTGAAAAACTGAAAGCCATACTCAAGAGCGCACCAGTTCTTTCAGCACCAGATTTTGGTTCACCTTTTAAACTGGCTGTAGATGCTAGTGATGTTGCTGCTGGTGCCGTTTTGTTACAAGAAGGCATAGATGGTGTAGATCACCCAATATGTTATTTTTCACGTAAATTTGACAAACATCAGAGAAATTATTCTACAATTGAGAAAGAACGTTTGGCAATGATATTGGCTTTGCAACATTTTGATGTTTATGTTACTCCATCATCGTTGCCAATTACTGTATTCAGTGATCACAATCCACTTGTTTTCATAAGTAAGATGGAAAACAAAAATCAAAGATTGTTGAAATGGAGTTTGGTGTTACAAGAATACAATATTGAAATCAAACATATTAAGGGTAAGGACAATTTGATCGCTGATTGTTTGTCTCGCATATAATGTACATATGTTTGTCAATATTTTTGCTGTTGTAATACAGATTTGGTTTTGTAATAATGTTTTGAATTGTCAAAAAAGTTCCAAGTTTGAAACTTTCTTCTTTTAAGAGGGGGAGTGTCATAGTATTACAGTATAAAGTTATAGGATATTTCTAGAATGATAGATCTGAGGTAATATGTTTACGTTCTGTTGTATTCATGGAATTTTCTCGTAATCGTGACCGATTTATCGTAAGTGAATTATGTGAGTTAACCGACTAGTGTTTTCTAGAAGATTCTATGATTGCAAATGGCTGTTCTGCGTACAGCCCGTATGACCCTGGGAGGTTTGTGCATAGCGTCATCTATACATACGTGGGGAGCCCGTATGACCTGTGCGGAGCGCCATCTGTACATATAGATCTTCATTGTATTCAATATTAAACATTCTTGAAGTTTCTGGAATGAGAAAGTACTTGTTTATCTGGGTTAATTATGTCGAACTTTCTCGTAGTTGTTGTAATCGTATCTGGGTTAAATCTTACGTCATTGTTGTACCGATGGAAGTTTCTTGATCTGATAGAATAATCGCGAATTCCCCGTAGGATATAAATACCGTCTCGTTCGCTCACTCAAGAGAGAATTTAAGAACTGGCTTTGATTGATTTCCTTTGCCCGTAATTACTGACTGGAGGAGATTCGAACGACTTACGTGGGTGCATCATCATTATTACTATTGACTAACATTTGCCTGAGATAACTGATTGCTGGATAATATATTCCTGTTGGCTGTGTTCGACCGCTGTGTATTATCTACGTGATTGAACTGACGAAAACTGGACAACAGCTGAGCGTTATTGACTGTGGAAATACAGGAACGCGATTTCACCACGGACTGTATAGAGATTAGTACGTTGATACGGACTCTGAGAGATATACCGGTATAACATTGAACAGTAAGATTTTATTTGACCTTTATTTGCTGTATTGACCTAACTTAATTTGTATATGATTTTAGTATTGTAAATAAATAGTTGATTATTGATTCTCGACTTCACAAATCTTCCTGCTGCGTTTTTCTATTATCGTTTAGACGTAACAGAAATTCGTTTAGACGTACCAATAGTAAACTGAGCGGTAATCTCGAAGGGGGTCCCGGTTTTAATGTCTGCATTTTGTTGCAGTTAATTTGGCCCATCTTAACTTTATAGAGCGTTCTGTGGGTATCATATGCTGGGGGCTCTCGTCGTATACGCATATCGCCGCCACAAATAGGATCCAGTCAGCATATATTTTTTTAAAGATGCTTTCCATGTTATTCATATCGGTCTTGATGTCTGTGGAATCTAATTGAACGAAAACTTTCATTTATCTATATATAAATATATAATTGAATGATCTTCTCTCACATCGATAACTGATTGTATATCTGACTAGTATCCTTCGAGAATAAATGACACACCAACTGGATATGATGTAAATAATAATGATATGGAATCATGCGTTATTTATTGTTGAATACACTTTTGGGGAGAGGGAGGGGGGAGAGGCAAACATGGCTCATTTCAACCGAAAAATAAAATCTATGTTAAGTGTTCGACCAGTGTATTAACCTTGATGTATAATTTGTTTTATTTATTCCATTTGCCTGTCTTGTGATATAGTTATACGGATATTACGTCAACAAAATTTCTTTCTGACAAGCTTGCCTGGAAGTGGTTAGCGGAAATACTGACAATCAGTACTAGAGGTGTTGATAATTCACACCACAGCCGGTCTGTGAAAAACCGTCGGCTTGAAACAACAAGGAAGAGAGAGGATTAATTTCGTTGAAAGAAAAAAATGAAACAACAATGTTCGCGGGACTTGATAATATACTGACGTTCTATTATTTGTTGCTGATTTCATATGTCTAAGAAATTAATCAAATAATGGAAGTAATTACCAGCTCATTTAGAGAGTAATCACGCTTCAGACAAAATGGTTACTATAAACGATACCGCGTATTGTTTGCGCGAAAGACTGATAGGGAGTGCTCTAAAACTTCTATCGAGTGTTTAAGTTTATACTCTCTGGTTTCCAGAGAATTACACGCCACTCCTGTGGTCTTCATAACCACTCTATTTCGGGGAAAATAACTGACGACAGATACCTCCTACTCTGATATAGTCTCATAGGAACATATGGAATTTTATTCTAGACTCGCGTAATTTATTTCAATGCACAGTTCCGGGACTTATCTCCTAAAGTGATTAAAATTCTAAAAAAGCAGGTTCGAAATAAGTTACACTGAATAATAATGAGCCAACTTTTACAATGCCAATTGGTGATGGTTTTTTTCTTTCCATTCATGACGCGTAGAGAAATTGCGCTGTCAGAGCAAGTATGCGAATACAGATATCTAGACGAAATAACAAAATAATAGTAAATTGTTCCGTGTTTAAAAGCATATATACAGAATATATATATGTATAAAGAGCATGGTTCAAGCTATCATTTTTTATGGCATCTCGATTCCACTCTCGAAGCATGGCTATTTATTTCGAGGGAGATCGAGATGGTCTTGTGCTTCGAGAGGAAACCGGGAGCAAACCGGGAAAACAATTGATTGAGATAAACCGGGACCCTTCGAGACGAGACATTTATCGGTTTTACTCGTTTATCGAGAAACCGTCTCGATCGATTGGACGTGACCCCTAAAGTACATCTAGTCTATACTATCCACCTCGTCGACAGAATTACTCTTCCCCGAGTAAAATTAGCATTGATAAACACCATGGTGCAAGAAGCTCTTGTAGACTTACAAAGTGAATTCGTTACCAAATAATATAATACTCATATGTTAATACTAGAGGTTCCACTTTGACCCTTGGGTTGCCGCTCCGGCATGAAGCCTATGCTGGTTGTTTTTTTAAGCAAAAACATACGTCTCCCCCAACCTCCCACCTATGCTGGTTGTTTTTTTAAGCAAAAACATACGTCTCCCCCCACCTCCCACCATTATTTAAGGGAAAGTGCTATAAAATTAATGTAGAAATAAGTGTCAAGTAGTTCTCCTGATATCTTGCCGACAAGGTCTGTATATACATGTACAATTAGATGAATGGATTTGCGGACAATGGACAAGGATAAATGCACGCACAAACCAAAATCTAATCAAATGAGGGGGTTATTCCAATGAACCTTCCAAGTTTGGTGAAATTCTGTTCAGTAGTTCTCAAGATATCTTGCAGACAAGGCTTGTATATACATGTACATGCAGATGGACGGACGGACGGACGATGGACACGGTTGAAAGCACACACACACCAAAACCTAAACAAATGAGAGGCTATCCCAATGAAGCTTCCATCCAAGTTTGGTGAAATTCCGTCCAGTAGTTTCAAGATATCTTGCAGACAAGGCCTGTATATACATGTACAAGTAGATGGACGGACACCAAACACAGATGAATGCACGCACACCCAAAACCTAATCAAATGAGGGGGCTATCCCACTGAAGCTTCTGTCCAAGTTTGGTGAAATTCCGTCCAATAGTTCTCAAGATATCTTGCAGACAAGGCCTGTATATACATGTACAAGTAGATGGATGGACGGATGCCGGACACGGATGAATGCACACACACACACACCAAAACCTAATCAACTGACGGGGCTATCCCACTGAAGCTTCCATCCAAGTTTGGTGAAATTCCGTCCAGTAGTTCTCAAGATATCTTGCAGACAAGGCCTGTATATACATGTACAAGTAGATGGACGGATGGACGGACACCGGGCACGGATGAATGCACACACACACACCAAAACCTAATCAAATGACGGGGCTATCCCAATGAAGCTTCCATCCAAGTTTGGTGAAATTCCATCCAGTTGTTCTCAAGATATCTTGCAGACAAGGCCTGTATATACATGTACCACTAGATGGACGGACGGACGGACACCGGACACGGATGAATGCACGCCCACACACCAAAACCTAATCAAATGAGGGGGCTATCCTACTGAAGCTTCTATCCAAGTTTGAGGGAATTCCGTCCAGTAGTTCTCAAGATCTCTTGCAGACAAGGCCTGTATATACATGTACCAGTAGAAGGACGGACGGACGAACACCGGACACGGATGAATGCAAAGACACACACACCAAAACCTAATCAAATGGAGGGCTATCCCAATGAAGCTTCCATCCAAGTTTGGTGAAATTCCATCCAGTTGTTCTCAAGATATCTTGCAGACAAGGCCTGTATATACATGTACCAGTAGATAGACGGACGGACGGACACCGGACGCGGATGAATGCACGTCCACACACCAAAACCTAATCAAATGAAGGGGCTATCACACTGAAGCTTCTATCCAAGTTTGAGGGAATTCCGTCCAGTAGTTCTCAAGATATCTTGCCGACAAGGCCTGTATATACATGTACCAGTAGATGGACGGACGGACGGACACCGGACACGGATGAATGCACACACACACACCAAAACCTAATCAAATGGGGGGCTATCCCAATGAAGCTTCCATCCAAGTTTGGTGAAATTCCATCCAGTAGTTCTCAAGATATCTTGCAGACAAGGTAAGGGGACGGACAGACAGACAGACATCCAGACAGACATCCAGACAGACATCCATCCAACCAGACAGACAGCACAAACACTAGACATAGTTGGGGGAGACATAATTACTATAAAGTATAGCTTTGTCAGTTACCTGCCGAAGGGCGGTGGTTCTCTCCGGGTACTCCGGCTTCCTCCACCAACCAAACTGACTGTCACCATATGAGTGAAACAAACTTGAGTGTGACATTAAGCCAAATTCCCTCCCTATAAAGTATAGCTATTCCACTTGAGTGTGCATTGATACTCCTCTCCCGCAATTACTTTAGAAGGTGTATACAATCAGTAGTTTCTCGATGAAAGGGGTATTTTTGTCGCGACCACTCATATGGATATACTAAAAATGTACCGGACTAATAGCTGTCCCCTCAGTTATAACGGAACCTGCAAGAAGTAATATCATTTCGGGGGAGGTATTTTGCTGTCATTTAAAACTAATCTGACCTCGGATGTATGTGGATAATAACAATTCTGAAAAGTCTTACGGCAGAACTAGATGATCAGAGACGCGTACCGTACCGTAGCTACTTGGGATCTCTTGACTCACTGTACTACTCTTTCTCCTCAGGAACGCCTGAGTCCATTATTAATATCGGTGCAGGTCCCAGGTATTTGAATGCCAGAATCCCCACGGCATTCTTTCACACCATAAACCGTAAGCATATAGGTATTTGTGCACCACATTTTGCAGAATTATATCTGTCCTCATATGAATAAGTCTATATGCACAAATTGCCAAACGAAAACCATTTATTAGCCATTCCTTCTAGTTCACCGAACGCTGTGTAAATCTTCTAGCTTTGAATAATATCTGTATAAGCCAGGCTGTGAAGGATATATATCTATAGCCAGGAGTTCTTTGCACACAGGATCCTATATGACTGGAACTCTCTCTCTGAAGAGAACGTCTCATCCCCAATCTTGCAGAGATTTAAAACGAAGATGAGATCGCGCCGCGCCTACGTATAAAGCGGTTCAATTATCAAACAAGCAGCCAGAGGATGCTAAGTCCCCCGCCGAAATGGCAGCAATATTTTTTAGCATTGTTGGTCCCGGGGGATATACATGATATAACTGCTATACTTCATAGGCGTTGGATGCGGAAGGATCTTTCTGCCTTCCCAAGTTTTAAAATCAACTCAGAACGGTTGACTGAACATTTTTTTGCTTCTGTAAATTAGCTTCCATACAGTGAAGCATGGATATTATGTAACCGAGAAGCGACCCCAAGTGACATCTCAAGGCATATTAGCTGCAAATCAAATTTGACGAGAAGCTGAATGCATCCTCAACCTATTGTCTGGAAACAAAATTTTAAATTTGCTACCAGGTGTCGCCAGCTGTAGGTGCAAGTGGGCGAAATGCAATCCCAAGGATCATCTCATGACATGTGTATCACCATACAAACTTCGAGAAGAATCTGAAAAGGGGTTATTGCCCGGAAGCCAAATTTAGATCTGTATGCACAAGTGTGCGAAACACAATCCCAAGTGACATCTTATGGCATATGAATACCAAATTTGAGAAGAATCCGATGAGCAGTTGTCAAATTATTGCCAGAAACAAATTTCAGATTTTTCCACCCGGTGTCGCCACCAGTATGCAGAAGCAGGTGAAATACAATCTCAAGGGACATATCATGGCATGGTATCTGCATACCAAATTGGAGAAAAATTTGATGAGCGAAACCAAATTTAGATTTGACACGAGGTGGTGCTACCTGTAAGCACAAGTGGGCGAAACGCAATCCCAAGCGACATCATATATCATGATATATTCATACCAGATTTAATAAGAATCTGAAGAGCGGTTTTCAAGTTATTACCCGGAAACAAATCTGGTATTTCGCCACCAAGTGGCACCACCTTATGAAATTTGAGGTCTTTAAGACGACAGGGCTTGTGCGCGTGTGATCTTTAAGATGTTGTAACGCGAAGTCGTCTCAAGACACAGGGATCGTCTTCACAAAACCTGATCAATAATAGATTCCAAGGTCCGGCTTCTGAGATTTCTCGAAGTCTTGACAAACTCTTTAAATGAGAGAGGATACAACGAAAACGTCTGTTGAATATTAAGCCGATTTATTGTAAATTCATTCCACCTAACTTAGGAATGACCGGCATCATTTGGTAGGCAGACTAGCACAGCCTCATCAAAATCAGACTATTCTGTAAACAGTCATTTTTCGGAACTGGAGATAGCAATAACTATTATCGGAAGCATGAGCCTCTGTAAGACCTGATGGTACTGCCATCAGGGAGACCTGGTGTTACTAGTCTGACTACTATAATGTGCCGTTCATTCCGTTATATACAATACTAGACGTTTACAATGTGGATTTAACCCGACATAGATGTCCTTACACTTCAGTACAATTATGACAGACAGATCACAAATCTGTCTCATTACATAATTCAGTCGTCAAAACCAAGGTTAAATCATTATACTTATATAAGCGGTTTCTACGTTATCTGTATAAATCTGAACTTACATAATTAATTCTCACAAATAATTGTGTTTACAATAACCGACCTGAAGGGTCATGGAATAGTATTTCGGAAATAGGTTTGTCAAAACACATCACAATACCAAGGTTTGCATGCACACAGAGTTACATAAAATTGTTAAATGAAAAGTCGAATTTATACATTTATATGGTGGTCAAGTATCGATATTTCACAACCTGTATGTAAAAGTGAGCGAAAAGCAATCCCACGCAACATCTCCTGGCATGATACATGCATGCTAAATTTGAGGAGATTCCGATGAGCAGTTCTGAAGTTAATGGCTGAAAACAAATTTTGATTTTAACACCTGGTGGCGCCACCTATAGGCGCAAGTGAGCGAAATGCAATCTCAAGCGACATCTTAGGTCATGGTATTACCTGGAGACAAATTTGGGATTTTGCCACCAGGTGGCGCCACCTGTAAGTGCAAGTGAGTGAAAGGCAATCCCATGCAACATCGCCTGGCATGGTACATACATGCTAAATTTGAGAAGAATCCGATGAGCATGCAGTTCTCAAGTTATTGGCCAAAAACAAATTTCAGATTTTGTCATCAGGTGGCGTCACTTTCTGAGCAGAAGTGGATAACGCACTCCCAAGCAACATCTCATGGCAAGGTACAATGTATATGCATGCCTAATTTGGGAAGAATTTGATGAGCAGTTCTCAAGTTATTGCCCGGAAACCAAATTTCGAGCAACATTTCAAAGCGTTTCAAAGTTATTGCTTGCAGCACAAAAGAACGGAAAGAACCCTAGTGGCGCCACGTACAGGCAGATCTTTCTGAAACGCAATACCAATCAACATCTTGTCACAAGGAATGCATATGCAACTAGATACAGTCGATCGAATACGATTGGAGGCATGCCTTTTGCATCTTTAGTAAAGGAAACATTCATTATTTGTGAAGAAAGTAAAAACGTAAAACTTAGGAAAAACATCATTAACATGGCCCCACGAGATGCCTTGAGGGTAGGTACCCACATACCAAATTTAAAAGAACCCATTAAGGTCCAACAGTTACTGTCCAGAAATGCAATTTTACCTTGGCCCCCAGGTAGCGCCATGTGTAGGCAGACCGGCATAACAAATAATCCCAACCGAGATCTTGAGGCAAGATCCCTTGACATTGGAAATAGAAAATGTTAACTTGGCGTACAGGTGGCGCCACCTATGAGCAGATCGACAAGAAAAACTATACCAAGTGAAACCTTCAGGTAAGGTACATGTATACCACGCTTGGAAAGAATTCATTCAAGTATTAAAAAGATATTGTCCGGAAACATAATTTTAAATTTACCCCCAGGTGGCACCACCTATATGTGGATCGGCATGAAAAACAATGCCAAACGAGAAATTGAGGCGAGGTACCTACACACCAAATTTGGAATGAATCGGTTCAGGTTTTTAAAAGTTATTGTCTGGAAACACTTAACTTAGCTTTCAGGTGGTCCCCCTATCAACATGAAAAACATTCTCAAGCCAGATCTTGAGACAAGGTACCACCACACCAAATTTGGAAAGAATCCTTAAGGTTTTTAAAAGTTATTGTCTGGAGATGCAATTTAACTTGGCCCAAGGTGGCGCCACCCAGAAGCGGATTGGCACGAAAAACAATTCCAAGCAAAAACCTATAGACAAGGGATCCATTTACCAAATACAAAAACATGGGTCTGCTCCTGATAAATTGAAACCTTTTGGGTTTCCAATTATCCCAACATTATCCCAATATTGCAGACAACACACAAATTTCAGCTTCTGCCAAGATATATTGGAGATATATATGAATATATAAGGGTCAAGCGATAGCTAGTTTGGGAGATAGAGGGTGCGGGCTCGGCGCCCTGAGGATGGGGGCATGCTCTTCGTGAGGGTAGTGGTAGATGTGCTGACATGAAAGCCATATAAAGCTCCTTGTACATGAAACAACCACACTGACAACTGCATGCCATCATCTATCAGTCCGAAAAACCACAAGGTGGAATTCAATTCAATTCAGGAAATTGATCATATGTACAGTGTGCACCCAAACTTTAGGAACTCAGTTGTAATTAATATAGTAAGTTACACGTGTGGACACAAATGGTTCCTGCAGAGGCTTTAGGGTAAATCATATGATGTGAGATACAATTATTTGATAGCAAAATTGAAGATGACACGAAATTTAAAAACCAGGGGTTCGGTACTGCGGGGATTTCCCGGCCAGTTATTTCATATTATACTTCTGAAATATAATATGGTCCATGCTTTAGGGTAAATCATATGATGTGGAATAGAATGATTTCATAGCAAAGTTGAAGGAAATGTCCTTCATTTAAGGCGACACAAAATTCAAAACTAACACGGGTTCGGTACTGCGGGGATTCCCTCGCCAGTTATTTCATATTATACTTCTGGAAAAAAATATGCTTCCTGCAAAAGCTTTAGTGTAAATCATATGATGGGAGAAGAAAAGCAACTCCGAGTAGGGATGACAATTTCATTCTGTATATAGTTGCTTTTCATCTCTATTATTGGAAAATCATCAGTGGTTCCAATGGATATGATGTGGAATAGAAGGACTGGACAGCAAATTTAAGAAAATGGTGTCCTTCATTTAAATCGACATGAAATTCCAAACTAACAGCGAGAAGCGGAAGAAGGAAGAAAAAATGACAAACGCATTTAGGGATGCCTAATTATTAGACAAAGCATTTGGAAGTTATCGCTTGTGAAGAATTTGAATGGAAACCACGGACATGCACAGAAGATTGGAACAAGACCCAGTGGCGCCACCTTCAAGTGGATCTTGCTGAAACGCAATACCAACCGATGTCTGGTCACAAGGAGTGTATATGGTAAATTTCGAAGGAATCCGACAAATCTTTTGGAAGTTATCGCCTGTGAAGAATTTGAACAGACATCCACAGACACAAAGAGAGCAAGATCTATTTTAACTGAAACAGACATGAAGAAGCGAAACTCAGTGGCGCCACCTTCAGGCAAATGTTACTGAAATCCAGTAGGCGACCGCGTCTTCTCATAAGGAATGCGTATGCCAAATTTCGGAAGAATCCAAGAAAGCGTTTGGAAGTTATCGCTTGTAACTTACATCCACGGACACAAAGAAGCAAGATTCATGTTGACCCAGTGGCGCCATCTTCAGGCAGATGTAGCTGAAATGCGACACCGACTGGCGTCTTGTCGCAAGGAATGCGTATGCCGAATTTCGGAAGAATCCATCAAAGCTAATTGATGGGAATACAAAAAAGGACTGCTCCCTGAGAGTGTTTACATCGATCGCCTCGCTTCGCTCCTCGATAATCACTGATTACTAGGGATTCCGGAGGATTTTTCACTCAAATATTGGCCAGTATGGTCATGAAGGTATGATGAACAATCTTTAATTCAACATTTATACGTCCCGGTAGTATCAACGTAGATACAGTGTCTAAATTATCGCCACCGGGGGCTGTTTTGTATAATGGAGGAAACTCCATGTTGTTTGACCAGTGTCCAGGCCAACGGCCACAGTGGATAAGGTGAGGCTCTAGACGGTCAACTTCTCTCCAATATGGCTGAGCGTGCACCTGACGAGACTTCTTGTACAACGCAATCTGATGAGGAGCAAATTGACGACAATGATTCAAGTTCCCTTGATCGATCTGAACCGATCATTTGTGAGCTGTTATGCTATATGGTTGACAAAATCGACATCATGCCGGTGGATACCGTAGTGAAACTATGCGAAGATGTTTATACAGATGTTGAGGCTCAAGAGGCTAAAGATATGTTGTACAGATGCTGCCGCCAGTCTATATCTGGTAAATATCGCAAGAGAACTGGTCCTAATAAAAAAATTAACACGCTTCAGGACATCGCTAAAATGTTACAAGAATTGGAACTAGATGACATTCCTTGTTTTGTCGCAAAGAAACTGAGTCGCCTACCTCCTGTCTCAACGCATCACATAGATGTCTCTACTCTAATACGTGAAATTAATGGTTTGAAGCTACAAATGTCTGATGTTACGTGTAAAATCGACACCATGAGCAGTGTCCAGGCTACGGTTCAAAAGAAATTAGACAAACTTAGTCAAAGATGTCAACAACAAAGCCCAACTTGCTCTAAGCAGTGTAAATTTAACCGTGCTGTTGGTGACACTAACATCATCCCAACCCATAGTGACAAATCTGGATCTAACAATTTTACCGAAATACGCCAACCCGCCGAAAATAAGACTCCGAGTAAGGCTACATGTATTCCTGTTAGTGTCACTGATCCATCTCCCGATCCAAAGTCTGGAAAAAACGAACCAAATGTTGAACAGCAACCGGCCTCGGTGGTAAGGATTAATGATTCTCCTGTTCTCCAAAACGATACTACAAACACCTGTGAAAGTCCTGATGCGTTGCGTAACACTGTCACCAAGAAACCACCAATTCTATACTCAAATGCCGTGACATCTGATGCGAGCAAGTTTACTGTTGTGAAAAGAGCTAATTCCAGGAGAAAAAACAATCTTCGTGGAGTCAGATCATATCCGCCTGTCGAAATTTTCGTCACGCGTCTGGATCCGGATACCAAACCTGATGAAATTGTCAAGTATGTCAAGGAAAAGTCCGGTACTGAAATCCAATGCGAGCAGTTGACGACTAAATACAACTCCTATGCATCATTCTGGATCAGTGTTAATGGTCGGTACTCTAGATCTCTGTTGAGTGCTGATTTCTGGCCGGACGAAGTATTAGCACGCAAGTACTACAAACGGCGACGTCATGACAACTATGATGACCGAGATTCTGATGATTTTCGCTATACGGATTCAAGGCGTCACGGTGAATATCGCGTGTCAAGGTGGTACAGTGACGACGAACACGACTACTCATAGACATTTTCGCAAACTTACGTATCTCATCGTACAACTGCAGATCTCTGAAAGCATCTCTCTCAGAGGTTAAAGAACTGTGTGATATTAGTGATATCTGTTTATTACAAGAGACCTGGCTCTACAAGCACGATCTTGGTATCCTTGGCTCTATTAATTGTGATTTCTCTGGTCGTGGTATTTCTGCTGTTGACGACACTGTTCTTACTAAGGGCAGACCACATGGTGGTATTGCAATTTTGTGGCGAAAATCTATTGGCTCTAAAATTGACTTTATTGAGTATGATGACACCCGTATAATAGGAATCCGTATTGTATCAGCTCATACTAAACTCCTTATATTATGCATTTATATGCCCACTGATTGCCCTGAAAATCTTGATACCTTCCTTGACTGTCTTGGCAAAGTGAGGGCGATTATGGAGGAATCTGATATTCCGAACTTTCTTGCCATAGGTGACTGGAATGCCCATCCCTCACGCCTCTTCGGTACTGAACTTATTAGTTATTGTGCAGATTACAATTTGTTTTTATCTGACTTTGATCGTCTTCCCCCTGATACGTATACGTATGTTAGCGATGTTCATTTATCTACTTCTTGGCTGGATCATTGCATTTGCTCATTCAACGTCGACCAATCGATACGGTCAATACAAGTATTATATGATATTATCTCCTCTGATCATAGGCCTCTGTGTATGTGTCTTGACTGGGATATATTGCCTAGCCTAGAGAAAAGTAATAAGGTTAACCGGAACTATGTCATTGATTGGGGCTCTCAAAGTGAAAATCACATTTTTAAATACAGTTATTCTGTTCAGCAACACTTATCTCAATTATCTATCCCTATCGATGCAGTACTATGTGATAAGACGGACTGTGGGGAACATCACTCGGATGATATTTGTTTCTATTATAATAATATTGTTCAAGCCATGTCTGTGTCTGGTATAGAAACGCTTGCTAAAGTACGGACCAGTAAAGAATATATTGTTCCTGGATGGAATGAATGCGTGGCCGATTTACACGCGCACGCCAGGACTGCTTTTCTTCTATGGCGAGAACACGGGGGTCCCCGTACTGGACCAATAGCTGATTACATGTGCCGCACCAGGAGGCAATTTAAATATGCCCTTCGTAACTGCAAGAAACAGGAATTAAATATTCGGGCCGATAAGATGGCACAAGCACTGTCTGGTAAATCTAGTGATGATTTCTGGAAAGAGGTTAAAATCTCTAATTCCAAATGTATGACCTTGCCCTGTCGTGTTGATAATGTAGAGGGTGAGCATGATATAGTTAACCTCTGGAGGAATAAATTCTCCAATATTTTAAATTGTGTAAATAACGTAACCTGCAAGTCTGATGTCTTGTTTGCGCTTGACCAGTACAGGTCTGGCTTTCCAAATGTACCTACTGTTGGACCTGATATTTTGCGTCATTTGGTCAATGGCATGAAGAGCAATAAATCACCGGGGTTTGATGGTTTAAGTTCTGAACACCTGAAATATTCACCTAATGAGTTTTTCATACACTTATCTATGTGCATAAATGCAATGCTTTTCCACGGTTGTCTTCCAAAAGAGCTAACATATGTTATTATTACGCCTATTGTCAAGGATAAATCTGGCGACATAACAAAATCTGATAATTACAGGCCCATTGCTGTAGCCACTGTTATATCTAAAGTATTTGAGCTACTCATTCTACATCACTGTGAAAAGCATTTGTACAGCTCTGATTTTCAGTTTGCTTTCAAACCGGGCCACTCGACCGATCAATGTATATACGTTTTAAAGGAGGTGATTAATTTTTATCGGTCTAATGGTAGTCCAGTTTTTGTATGTTTCCTAGATGCGAGCAAAGCTTTCGACAGAGTCAACCATTGGAGGCTTTTAAAGAAATTAATTGATAGAAGTATCCCCATGTGTTTTATTTATATTTTGTATGTATGGTGCAGTCTTCAAGAATTTGCAGTAAAGTGGGGTTCTGCTCTTTCCAGCTTCTTTAGCATCACTAATGGTGTTCGACAGGGGGGTATCTTATCTCCTACATTGTTTGCCTTATATCTGCATGATCTGGATGTGTCTTTATCTGAAGCTGGTGTCGGCTGTAATATTTCTGGATTGTTTGTTAATCACCTGTTTTATGCCGACGATATGTGCCTCATTTGTCCTTCAGCTAAAGCCTTACAAGCCTTACTTAAATACTGTTCGGATTACGCTGAATCTCACGACATTTTGTACAATTATGATAAGACAGTGTGTATGCTATTTTTGCCTAAGAGATACAGAAATTTCAAACCTCCCAGTGTTAAATTGAGTGGTGTTACTCTGGATTATGTCCGTAAATACAAGTATCTTGGTCATATTGTTTCATATGATTTGTCTGACAATGAAGATATCAGTGCACAACGAAGGAAATTATGTGTCCGCGCCAATTTAGTTTTAAGACGGTTTCGTGGGTGTACCACTGCCGTAAAGAAAACATTGTTTACTAGCTACTGTAGTAACTTATATTGTTGTCAGCTCTGGAGTGTGTTTTCTAAGACGGCAATCACTAATATGAAAACAATGTACAATAACGCTTTTAGATGGCTGTTACATTATAGATACAGCTGTAGTGCTAGTGGTATGTTTGCCATCAACAAAGTTCCATCGTTTGGGGAAGTTTGGAGAAAGGCTGTACACTCGTTTCGAAGTAGAGTTATATCGAGTGGTAACCTGCTAATCAACACGATTTATCATTCTGATGTAATAGTATATTCGGTCCTGTCATCTAAATGGCAGGAGCTACTATTTAATTTACGAAGATAAGACTGTGGTAATATACCAGCTGATATGTACATGTACGCTAAAGCGATTCGTAGGTATTTGTGCATGCTTACAGTTTGTTTGTTTTTTGTTTGTTTTTTCTTCTTTCTTTTTTTCTTCTCCTCAGCTTTTGTACTTCACACAACTAAATGTAAATATGGACCTTAGTGTCTGAAATAAAATCTTATTATTATTAAAGCGTTAGGAAGTAATCATTCGAACAGACATGCACGGACATCCACGGATATGCACGGACATGCACGGCCACATAGAAGCAAGAACCATTTTAAGGTCCCCCGGCCGCGTTGCGGCGAGGGACAATAAGTATCCCTTCCTTTGGCTTGAAGGAACCACTTATAGTGCAGATGGAACATCATATTTGAATTACAAGCCTTTTGTCCGTCCTTCATAATTCAGCCGTCGTCCATTAACGAATATCCGCGTCCATAATCCAAAGACTTATTCCATATTCGATATAACAGTATTAGCACCAAATTCAAAAAGACAATCATAGTATACATAAACATAGGCTAATTTCTTGGAAGAGAGAAGCGGTCAACAGTGTTCAATCATGCCGGCAAGACATCATGGTGTTCCAAAAATATCAAATTCGTATCGTTGATCATTATTCTTAATCCGTAATAATATTCGTTGTAAAGTCGTCATCTAGAGAATGATGTGTCTCAGTCACGCTTTGATTGTGTCTGTTCATATGAGCACCGTGAGGATCTTGAAGTACATGAAATCATACGGCCCCTAGGCTCGGGTTAAGCGGAATTAGACACAAGTTACGAAACGTAACGCCATAGATCTTTCACGTATTTTGCTATCAGCATGTATCGCCAAATTTGAGAAACTTTGTGTGGAGGCGCTTGGTGGTATAGCCCTGTTTTATAAGTTTCTGCAACAATGTTTTGTGACGTTGATTAAAATAGTCATATTTAACACAGGATCTAACAAATGCTACTAGGCGAGATATGCTTAATTATACCTTCATAAAATTGAAAATGACATACATCATACATCATTTTACAAGGGCAAATTTGAAGTAGTTATATTTCCAATATTGTGTCGTCTCATATACATGTAATATATTTGAACATGAAATACTTTTAAACTCTTTCAACCGATCACCTTCAAATTTTGAATGTAATCCAGAATTGCATCTATATTTATAAAACAATCCACTTCGGGCAGTTAACCATCTGCTTCCCAGTATTGAAGGTTGATATTTTATCTGCTATAACCAGTATTGTGTTTACCACATACATGTAATATATTGGAATAACAGTACCAAATTCTCCAATTTTCAGCCAATCAGCTTGAAATTTAAAATCCATGTTTAAAAAATAATTCAGTTTGGATAATAAAGCAGTGCCTTCGAGAAAATAATTTTGAAATAATATCTGCAAAATCCAGTATTGTATTTTTCCACATACATGTAACATGTTGTAAGAATAACAGTACTACATTTCCTTCTCCATATATCAAATTGATATCTATAAACTGATATGGTAATTTTTGATCACGAATCAATTCAGTTTGGACAGTTAAACCATGCCGTCCTGGAATGGGCGTTCTATTGTAGCCAATATTATTCGAAAAATACAGACCGTTATAAACCCACCAGGATGCAGGCACAAATAATTCTGCGTACCAAACAAACACATGTGTCAAATCACAACCGATGGAAAAATTATGGTGCACAATAGAATAATTTCCGTATTCTCGTGAATTCATCACACAGTTAGTCATTTATACTGTTACCGATCGCCGCTTCCCATAGTGGTAGATGCTAATCCGATATTGGTATAGTACCTGTCGAATTTCGTAGCGGCAAGTTTGACGATGAAAGTTTCATTTAGGGAACACTTTTCACCAGAAGTTATTCGGGTATATGGAGGGGAGATTTCTGGACTATATAAAGATGCAATAATAATAAAACATATCGTATTTCTTCATGTAGCAATATATGTGGTGTAGTTTTGCTGAAGTGTTTGTTAAAACTGGCTTCCAAATATACCAAAATGCCATCATCGCTTGATATAAAAATTCATAATCGACACGATAGGTTGGTGTAAAAAAAGTAACCAAAAAATCCATATATCAAAAACTAAGCTTTTGAAATGAGCTGTCAGACAAGACGTCTGGAGATACATGTATCAACTGATGACGACTGGATCTGTTGGCGACACTGCAGGTGAATAACGCATGTTTTTTCATGTTGGCGACACTGCAGGTGAATAACGCATGTTTTTTTCATACACACGGTGACCAATTGATCAAGTAATTAAATTCGCCCCAACTTTCTAACAAATAATATGGAAAATTAAGTAAGATTTTACTGGGTTGTTAGCCATTTAACTTGTCTGAAGAAACCACCGATAATGAATGGACAGTTTTTGCTCCTTTACGCCGTAAAACTATTTACAACGTTTATCAGATAGGCGTGTTAATAACTCCTATGCTATTGAACGTAGAGTCGTGAAATTTTGACACAACGTTGTAAAGGACCTGGCGCGATTTGATGGGGATTCGGCCCCCATGAGGTGCGGTTTGGAGTGCCAAAATGAAATATCGCATAGGAAAGAAATTTTTCCGTTAGCTTAAAGAATATTATCTTGTCGTATGTTCAGAGTAATTGTCAGGCACTCGGTCTTGGCGTTCTTGAATAACAACCTATTGAAGAAGTATATTCGTGCAAAATCGTCAGTTTTGGAGTAAAATAACTACCTTATATTCTCTATAAACATGTGAGGCCAGTCGAGAACCAAAACAAACTTTACAAAAAAATGTTAGTTGTGTCAATACTTAATAGTTGTTCAAAGATGATTTTGGTTCTCGACTGGCTTCATATGTAAAATTAAAACTTCATTAGATGTATTCTTTCACGTGGAGTGCTGATCATTAAATGGGATAATTCAGGATAGCACGCTTGTCGCATTGCGCGGTGGGGTAATGGATAAGAGCGAGTTATTTTGAACTTCTTGCATGTGTCGATCGGGTTCGAATCCCATAAAGGGCTAATCGCATTTTTTTCTTGTCATAATTTATTGTCACTTCCGTCCCCCACTTCGATGCACATTCAGAATACGAGAAAGAACGCAGTTATTATTTACATCAATATAGTAGCCACTACTAAAAAAATAAAATGAATTTTGAAGATATTATTTTTCTGTGCATTTACGAATATGTGTACCGTTATAAAAGTAGCTCAGCGTGAAAAGAACCAATTTACCGGCAAATAAAGCAAGGAATATTGTACTCAAGTGGGAGTTTATAAATCTAACTTCTATCTGAATTGTTCACAGTAAGCTCTCTATGACGCTTAAAACATTTACGATTTTGAATTGGGCTATATGAAGGTGAAATCGACAATGGTTTGGTCGTTGTGTGCATGCTGTGACAAGCGAAGAATAAAGGCCAAATGCGCAATATATATGTTGAGCAGTCAGACTGGGGTAATATACCGCATTCGTAAGATCGTTTGATTTGCAACTCAGGCCGACATAGTTTTTACAAATGGAAGAGAACTGCATGACCGATTGATGCTACGACACACCAACCCCTATTAGTTGAAGGTACGCCAGGCAGTGCCAAGTCTCCATAGTAATAACATCGCCAATAGTATCTTGCGCCAAAAGTCACCGACGGTGTACTCTTTGCAAGTGCAGTAGGGGTAGATTTGTGGTGATACCAGGCTCGGCTCGTTTGGGTTTGTTTAGCAGCAAGATGTGTTGGTTCCCGCCGGTTGTAGATGTTTCTCCAAACATCTCGGTAGAAAACAAGATGGGCGAATCGGTGGATGTAATGACACTGCGTCGACATTTCACAGACATGGATAATGCGAAATCTCGACATTACTAGACAGGACGAGGAATCGAGTTGGTAGAAGTAGGAAGCAGAAGATCGACTTCGAAGATGTCGCATTATTGTCGGATGATATTATGTTTTCATTGATATTCGTGGCACACGTCGTGATATAATATATACATAGCTGGTGCAAATGTTAACACTATCAACATGTAACGATCTGCCATCGACGAATCAACTTTTTTTTAGATTAATGAAGTTTCAATTTTTCTCACCAAATCAATGTCAAACGCTGACTGAGAACAGCGTGGCCTTACTCATACGACAGCGCTTGTAAGATATTTGGCAGTCCACCCAATCTCACTGAAGTCACGTGATTTGTAATGGTCGGACTGGTAAAAGTTGAAGAGGGGGCCAAAAGGCCGCAATAGCGTGCGATGTCCTTTGTCCGGAACGACAAAAACTTGAGAACTGACACTGTGATGCTGTAGTTTATCATACTGGAGTCATTTTCAACCTATTTACATAACCCCCAAGCAGAGGGTCATGGGTAAATTTCTTCAAAATTCATGCTTTTCTGCAAGGAATAGTGAGCAAAGCTATTTTATTTCATGTCAGATTATTATTACTAATTTATCATGCAGTTTTTGCGAAGAAAACACATAAATAAAAAATTAGTCCAAAAATGTAACTGTGGCGGCATCATGGCGGCCATCTTGGATTTTTTCTTTTTTTACATTTCCTTGTAGAGTTTGGCCCACAGATATAGTGTTGTAAGTTTCAGCACTCTAGACTTACGAATGGCGAAAGTATTAATGAGGAACTTTCCGCTCCTCCCCAGGCTGCGATACACCCCAAATCGCCCAGACAAGATAGGGTTAAAAAGTATAGGATTATACCAATAGGAATATGAATATTCGAGTTGTTATCAAGGTTATCTGAAGGCTAATTGTTCACAAAAAGCTCTATTTAAGTTCAAATAATACAGTTGTAGTGAACACAATTGTCATTGAATTATAATAATCTGGATGAACAGCTTTCAAAAAATCTATAATTTAATGCAATTTTATTGAGATAATAAACCTGATAATCTCAGCGTTAGGCCTCCTTGAAACTTAATGCATTATTTGTTGTTACCTTGGGCATCTATGAACTTGACTGACGGTTTGGTATTATCACCACAATATTAACGTGCCTCCTCTGAGCTAGTTTTCTTTATACATTTCCCGAATGAGTGCCCGAACCCACTACAGGCAGTGTGTAATTTGTTTACTCGCAAAGTTCACTTTCATGCCTACGACGATTCTATTTATTGTTTCTCGTCATCATGCGTGAGATTAAAATGCAAGAACCAAAAATCCAATTTCAAGCATCTGACAACACTGCATTACATCACGTTTGACCGTGATAACTAAATCTAAATAGTTATTTTCTGTGTGAAGGATTTTAGCCCCACAAACGTAACAGCAAGAGAGACGTAAAGCAATGTTGACAAATGTCTGTAATTTGTATATTGGTTGATTTTGACTATTCACATTTTACAAAGATATTTAAATATTTCTGAACTATGTTTTGTTTTTTTGTTTTTTTTTGTTTTTTTTTTTTTCTTTCCCCTATATGATTGACACTGAATATGTATTTCTTTATGGATATTTGGTGAATAAAATCTAATCTAATCTAATCTAATCTAATCTAATGTCACCTTCAATCAGAATGATATTTCCAATGAAACTTGAGAGCAGATGTGATGATATTGAAAACATTGGATTACTTTTGATTGAGGCTGTGATATTGCTGTGATATTTTAGATATACTAAGAATTCCATATTAGATTGTATGCGAAAAAGGTTTGAAAAACAAGAGTAGCTTAATTTCACAAGTCCGATGACGCTGTGTTACGCCACTATTGACCGTAAGCATTCGCGATAATATTTTACGGGAAAATTTGCGTAGTTTACGGGAAAATTTGGGTATTTTACGGGATGATTTGATTATTATACGGGAAAATTAAGGGATTTTTTTTGTATGGAACGAGCTTTTGTGTGAAAAATTGAAGAAATACAGTTTTGGCTTCATCGACTTTTAACGGCAAGAGGGATGATTTCGGGCATTAAAACGATTTGCTCCACATTTCTGGTTCGTAAGTGTTAGCCTTATTGACTATGGTAGCCTACCACCAAAGCTTTTAGCCTCTGCTGTTGTAACCCCAGGTCGTTTTGATAGTATTGTTGAGTTTACGGTAGTTGATTTTAACGAATTGTTCTCTGATATACACAGCCCGATATGTATTTTACGAAATTGGACTTCGACTAAGAGTTCAGATTACGAGGATAGTATTGATTTGAACTAGGTTGAAAGTATATTTCGTAAAATGTCACTCATGCTTGTCACTCATAGAGGACACTTCAGTAACAAACGATTGGGAAAAAACGCAGATTAATAATATTGTTAATGATATTTCACACTGCCTCGTAGATAGTGGAGAAAAAAACATTTGGTCGCAGGCGTATCTGTCAGTTGCAGAAACGTAAAACTAGCAAATCATAGTTTAACAAGGACTGTTCGACAAAATGTAAGGAACTGTATATACCGTAAGCATAAAACGAAGCAAAACGAAATAAAATTAACGTATGCTGACGATACAATCCTCCTATCAGAAACGGATAGTTTGCAAAATTCTCTGGCTGTTATTAAGAGATACTTTGACTTTTGTGAATTAGACGTTAATATTATCAAAACTAAAGTCATTTTATTCTGTAGGCGTCGTCCTCAGAAATTACCGCCTTCCTATTTTGAAGGCAAAAAAAATCGAAGTGGTCGATGAATACTGTTACCTTGAAATTTTAATAAAATACACTTTTTATATGGTTGCAAAATCTTGGGTTTCGAGAAAATGAATATCACTGAATCGTTTTATTTGCAATTTTGTAAAAGAATTATAGAAATCAAGAAATCAAGAATTTTATTGTTTATGGCGAACTCGGGCTATATATCAAAGTGTGTGTAAGAAAACAAACTGTCATATGTAATATACAATTTCATTTATGCCCAAAGAGATATATCTAAATATCTCTCGTTAAAACATGTTAATTCTATATTATAGGATACTGCATTATATTATTTGGAACTCGCAAAATGTGAACAATGCTATCTGTTTCCTAAAAATTTAGAACAAACCCTTAAATATCATTTTTTTCAGAAATGGTATAGCGACATTTACTACTCCTCAAAATTCATTATATACAGAATATGCAAAACGGAATTTCATCTGGAATGTTACCTGAAGTACTTGATGAAAAAGGCAGAAAAATTCTCTCAAAATTTCGCACCTATAGTCATAAACTCCAGAACAGTTGCTCAATATCTGTACAACAAGCTGGCATTAGTATTATTTCTCTTATGGCAAAATGAAAGATTTAACCCTACCTGGCCTGGGGGGGGGAGGCGGAAAGTGCCCCCCTAGTGAACATTTCTCTGCTGCTCCGAAACGACAAAACCGAGGAGACTTACACTTGGTGAATTTAAAGCTTATCTTATTGGGGTCATATTCAGCCTATTTACATACACCCCCAGGCAGAGAATCATGGGTAAATTCAAAATGGCGGCCATGTGGTATTCGCGAAAGTCGTGTTTTTTAATCTTTTCGCTCCATTTCTTCGCATTTTCCTTGCCTAAAAGTCCTTGAAAGTATCTTATTTATGCAAAACTAATTATTCTATATTTTATTTGATTTTTTTCGATAGAAAAATCGGAAAACTGAAAATTTCGAAAAATCGACCCCAAAAAAGTCGAAAAATAGCTTCCGAGAAAATGACGTCACTGTGACGTCATCATGACGACCATCTTGGATTTTTTTACATTTCCCGATAGAGCTTTAACCCAAGATATTGTGTGGTAAGTTTCAGTGCTCTAGCCTTAGTGGTACAGAAAATATATAGGGGGTACTTTCCCACGCAGGCTGCGATACACCCCAAATCGACAAGGCCAGAAAATTTTAAAGAAATATTTTGAAATTTGCCCATACGTTTCTCGACACTATGACTAAATTGTGAAGTTCGATCATGAGTGTATTTGTGTACCGATTTCAGTCGAAATGTGTACAGATTTATTTGAAAAATATCATGATAATTTTTGGAGTGATTTGATTGTTTCAACTCGAAAAAGTTCTTAAGGAGAAACCAAACACCACCGATCCTTGTGGCTGTCAACTGCTTGAAAATTGTGTATCAGCAGAGCACAAACCATCAATTCGTACCTGATTTTCACAAATGGGTATAATAGATATGATGTTTCTTCGCTCAGATTCATACGTCATGGTATCAAAAGGCAATATTAGCCAATGTAACTGTTCAGTTCTCTTGGAATAATAATTCTCCCTTCCATTGGCCCCTGGAAAGGAACAAAATACCATCATTAGTGTACCTGCCTGAACAAATTACCTAGTCCACAAAGTATTACTCAAAATGACATCAACGAACTCGTGTTCAGAGTTTGTTGTTAAAGTGTCGTGTAAGGACTTTCGATTAGGGACGTATTATTCATCACAAATCCGGAAGCGTGAAATCAGCTCTGGAGAAATGTAGAGAAGCCTAAATCACATAAAATACTATATAACAAAAAAAACAGATTTACTTGATGCGAGCTTAGTTTGGTAATCTGTTTCACTGGATCGCCTGAGCTATAAAGAAAACAACTCCCTTGGATAACACGCAGTGAATCGTCTAATGTAAATGATGGAAATGAGGACGCCCCGAAACTTCACATTAATCACCAGTTCGGGCGATGCAGTCTTCCCAACGGGCTTCTCGGTGAGCAAGATTCGCCACCATCGTCGGAATCCAGACAGTTTAGCCGAAAGCTGACGACAACTTGTCGCCTCTAGTATCACTTACCTTCGTCTAATTGTGGAATTTGGGTGGGTGTTATGATTCTAGTTAATGTTCCGTTTGTGTGATATTTCATAGCAATCCATTTGCGCACCTACAATAATATTCGTCCAGTCAATAATGGTTGAATACTGGTAATTACTGTTTAAATGGAACAGGATGAGAAACCCACCGTTGTCGACCCCGGCAAGACATTGGTTTCACGAACCTTGTGCTGAATCGGCAATCTTCACACCTGGGCTTGTGGCTCTAAATAACGACTCGATTACGGGAACAGGCTGTGGATTCAACCAATGCCCCTTCCTTAACATCAGTGTTACACTGACTCTGCGCATTGTCACGTAACGTGCTGCCTTCCCCTGGCGTGATTTTCTGGTTCGTCCTTGGTCAATCCGGCCTATGGTTATGTTATGTGACTTTCTGGTCCGCTCTTTGTCAATCCGGCCTATGGTTATGTTATAGGGAATATTTGGAACAAGTGAT